>JAEIFU010000532.1:0-122446 GCA_018904235.1 Lordiphosa stackelbergi
TACTCTCAGAGATGATAGAGGTTTGACATGTATGGGACATCAACTTCTTATTCTTCCAGGCGGCTCCAATTAGCACTTAGCTAAAGAAAGTTTACCAAAAAGTGAAAGTCAGACAAGCCCGACTAAAAATACTCTGTACCTAGAGTAGGAGCTGAATGCAGTGCTGCTACTGCGCTCATCTCTAAGTTTCGCCTCTCTCTCTCTCTTTCTCGTTGCTCTCCCTCCTCTCTCTCTCTCTCTCTCTTTCTTGTAACCTTGCGTGTCCGATCTAGCTTTATCTTTCTATCTACAAAACTGTGGGAGATATGACGATTTTTAAAAATTACGGGGGCGGAAAAGCCGCGTGGGAAAATTTAAAATAAACTTCATCTGCCTGACAAACCTACTGTCTCTTACCATCTCTGAGATCTGTTTGTTCATACAGATGGACGTACCGGATCAGACAGAAGACGGACTTGGCTATATCAACTCGGCTGCTGAGTCAAGAATATATTCTTTTATAAACCGAACAGTTAAAAAAATTTTTATTTTTCATTTTAATAAAAAAATCCGAAATTAGATCTCGACATGCCCATCATAACGTAATTTGCGGTTTTGCACAAAATTTTTTGTTAATTTTATAAACAATTTCAAAAATCGTCAAAAACGGAAAAATGGAAAAAAGGGTTTTTAAAAACGTGATATCTCAGGTTTGGTTTATCGGACAGGTATCAAATTGATACTGGTGAAAAGTATTTTACTGTAGCTACTCAAATAATAGTTTTATAGATTTTTAAATTATTTAATAATATTAAGTAATTGTTGCTAAAAATTATTTATAATTTTTTCTCAGTGTTAACCACCATGATATAGCTTCTAAGCATAAACAATTTATTGTCTAAACGTAACTTAAATTTTGGTGTTTTCAAAAGATGGAGACTTTTATAGTTTAAAAGTTATGAATTTTGAAGTTATAAACAAATAAAAAGTTGCCCTTAAAAAATGCGTTGCCACTCAGTCAGTTTCAAAGCTCTACGACTGAAACTTGGCAAGTGGGCTTTATATATATCAAGCTTTTCAAAAATGTCAACATCACACAGATCGGACGTCTATTTCATATAGCTGCCATACGAATGCTATGATTAATTGCATTTTGTTGTGGATTAGGGTGACCAGAGTTTTGAAAGTATATTATACCACAACCAAATTCAGCATTTCTATGGCGGCTATATGATATAGATGTCCGATCTGTGTGATGTTGGCAATTTTGAAAAGCTTGATAAATATAAAGCACAATTGCCAAGTTTCAATCACATGACTTTAAAACTGACTACGTGAAAATTTTTATTTAAGGGCATCTTTTGTTGTTTATAACTTCAAAATTCATAACTTTGACAACCATAAAAGTCTCCATCTTTGAAAACATCAAAACTAAGTTATATTTAGGAGCAATAATTTTCTGTATTATTATATGAAATTTTAGCAACAAGTGCTAATATTATTAAATATTTAAAAATCTATAAAATTGCCTAATTTGAGTAGATACGGTAAGTTCAAATATATTTAAAATCCTAAAACCTGAGATATCGTGTTTAAAACTATTACCCTTATCACCCAACAATCCACAAAAAATCTTTAAAAACTTTATTTTTTTTTTTAATATAAATAAAAAATTTTTTAAAAAAATTATATATTTTTATTTTTTAAAAATATATTTTTAATTTGTTTATTTGGTCGGAAATGATTCCTTCTCCCCTTTTTGCTAGGTTGTAGCAGTTTCACCAACGCCTAATTTGGTTCCACCAAATACTGACAACATGACATTGCCATTGTGAGCTTCCGTGTCGATTTTGCCAGTTGGACATCTGCCCCTAATATCTTCAGCATTAGATGGCCTTCAGCTGTATTTTTCTTCAAATGAAAGGAACAAAAAGTAAACTTTCCCCCAAATTGTCTTTTTTTTTGCACAAAGTTGTCATATTCATAGCAAACACAGCAAAAATATGTGGTTTATACTACTTTCTTCAATAATTCTCTCAAGCTTCTTCGAATTCAATTTTCCTTTCCCCACATTTGACATACTTCCTGTATAATTTTACCATAGTGGAAAAAAGCTCAGTTCAAAGTCTTTCTTCAGAAAAAAGTTGACATTGTCAAGACCAAGACATGCCGACAGACCATGTCTACATATTTTCATTTGAGTTGATGTTGATGTCAGTTCTATGTCGATCCCCGCTGTTGCTGCTGTTACTGCTGCTTCTTCCCCATTTCATTATCTTAGTACACATTTCGAAGTACAAACGTCAGTTGGGCGATAAGGCCACAAAATGGTACCAACGCCAAAGAAGAAGACATCAAAAACTAAAAAAACAACTGAAAAGAAGAAAAAAGCGAACTGTAGCAGTCATGACTCTGGGCAAGTCAACAGAAAGCCACAGTAAACAGAGGGGAATGAAATGTTGCACTGCTCTAAATGCAATTTGTTTGCACACACGCACACATTTCTCTAACTACATATACTACCAGGAATTTCCTACTCAAAACCACATCAAGGGAATGTCAAACATTTAATTTGCCTTTTCCTTGCCCAAGCAATTTTCCAGCTTGTTCATACATACATGCATACATACATACGCATTGCCTTCTTTTACTTTCTGCATATGGTAAATACCATTATCAAATCATATTATCTTATTTATAAGCATTATCGTGCCACAGATACAGATTGCCTATCTATGGCATGTAAAAAAAATATCTTACTGTGCGGTTATTTCGTTGCTCGCACAGTAAGTTTTGCACTTTCCATTTAAACACGCACCGTCCCAGTCCGATCCGTTACCCGAAAAAGAAAAACGCCAAATAATTATACAAGCATAATGCATAATAATAACAATATTGTGAGTGAGCGAGCCCATCATAAATACAACGAAACAAAAATGTTCTAATAAAAAAAATATAGCCATAAACGTTGTCGTAAATTGTGGTCTTTGTGTGTGTGAGCGAAAATAAACTAAGTCAACTGACACTATACAACGCCAGCACTAATGAAAAGTGTCACAGCCAGGAAGCGGAAAATTTGTTTCATCGCCTCTGACTGTTTTATATAATTTCTCCAGTACTTGAGCCCCTTATAACGACGCGAAAAGCCTTAGCTTTGGGCGGTGTACAACACAAAAAGTGAACTCGGTATTGCTGCAAAATGACAGCTCAATGCATGGGCATGACATCATGGCAAATAAACTTTTTCGTCATCATTAAAGAACTTTAACAAGAGTCATCAAAAGTGAATAAATGAGTGTGCTTTATCTAAATTCTGGTTGTTTAAAATTATATATTCAGCACACAGAACATTAATCAAGATTGGTTAATTTGAAACTCCATTTTAAAGTTTATAATTAAAGTCTTCAGTACAGCCCTTAGCACTATACCGAGAACAAACCGCACTTTCTTTTCCTTATAAATATAGGAAGGTCGGATAAATATGCAAAAGAGAATATGAGTATTATTCCAACAAAAAATGTTTTTAAAAAGCATATGAGTATATATTCTATTTTTTTTCTTAAATTCCTATTCTCAGATGACATAAATATTAATTTCGCCACAATGCTTCATATGAATAGAATCACTTTTGGACAAATTAGCAAGCTGAATTCTTTGAAAACCAATCTTATTTATATAAAGCACTGTAACGAAAATAAAATTTATGTCATCTGAGAATGGGCCTTAAATATGAAATATTTCTTTCCAATGTAAGTTGTTTGGGTACGAATACAAGATACCTTACAAGGTTAGCCCGATAAGGGAAGGGTGCACTAAAATTTGGGATTTCGAAATATCCTTTATAGTTGGATAGATTACTTCAAAACAAACTGATCTGGCCCAACGTTGGGATTGATGCCATGTCCTTAAGATATCGTCAAAAATCTTTTTTGAAGCCTTTCTTAAATGGAAATATCTCGGGAACCAGAGTAGCTAAGACAGAAATAATAATTGCTAGTGATAGATAATAAGATCAAAGTTTTCGAAAATGGAAAATTGGTGACATACACTGAAAACATTTTTGCTACAAGTAAAAGAAAAATATAATCTGGTGGTTTGCTAGTTCGCGTTGGATAAGCACCTTAAAACTTTTCTGGAATTTCCTCCAACTTTAAAACAAATTACCTGAAAGTTTGAAAAAAATTAAAATACGCTTCACAAAGAAAAATTAAAAAATGTGATTTTGCTATAATTAAAGACCAATATAATCTGATAGTTTTTGCTGATTTCGCCGTTTGTCCGCCACCTTAAAAATTTTTCCTGGAATTACCTCTATAAAAGCCAATTACAGAAACTTTAAAACGAGAAATCGAAGATACGCTTCTTAAAGAAAAAAATTTAAAAATATATATATACTCAGATCAAAACTTTATATTATATTATTAAGGTATTTTACAGTACAACACAAAACAAGTAAGACCGTTGCAGTCGAGTAGCCCGACTTCAATATACCCTGTACAAATGACAACGAGAGCGTAAGTTGGAGTCAGCTCTAACCGACCGATAAACCCGTTACTCATGAAAAAACATTGCTTTACTTTTAGGGGGAGCATCCGAAAAGTGAGCAACATTTTTATTGTTTGGGGGGTGGTAGCCCGAGGGCTTGGTTCGCACTTTTTGCTCATAACTTGAGAACCGTTCATCCGATTTTTTATCATTTCTTCGGCAAATCGATTCATTTTGCTAATTACTAACTATCTCTACGAGGTACGAGTCGTCTATCTTCAAAACTGTAGGAGATATAACGTTTTTCCAAATTGGGGGGCGAGAGGGGGCGTGGCCAAAATTTGAAACAAACTTGATCTGCGTACAGATAAAAAGAAACATTTGTCCCATACATGCCAAACCTCTATCTTTTACCATCTCTGAGATCGACGCGTTCATACAGACAGACGGACGGACAGACGGACATGCCTAAATCGACTCGGCTGTTGATGCTGATTTTGCGGAAATGTTTCTTCTCCATGTTACATACATTTGCACAACTTCATGATCCTTTTTTACCCATTTTTCAATGGTGAAATTATAAAAAACACCAAGACCCTTCAGTTATGATAAAAGGGACCTCTGTAAGCTTCATACCTCATACTCCTTTTTCAAATGAAGCCTCGGTTCGCGTTTTATGGAGTACTTTTGTACTTGCAACACTCAACGACAACAATTTTAACTTACTTTTAATGGATTAAGATTATATTCTCCAAATTCAGCAAATGTGGACAGGGTCATTGGTAAGTGGGTGGGATGTGGGCGGTAAGTGGGTAGGATATGGGTGGAATGTGGAGGTGGAAAGAGTATGGGATGAGGGGCGGGAAGTGGGAGGGATGTGGGAGAATGTGGGTGGTATGTAGGTGGTATGTGGGCAGGAAGTGGGAGGGGATGTTATAAATTATTGCGCCAGTCACAACGATTAAAAATTATTTAAATATTTCAGATTACCTACTTAAATGCTAACTTATACCTAAACAGTATTAATTTCAACAAGCAAATACAAAATTAAACAATTCAAATAAATATATAATTAAATTAAATGTTATTATTTCCTTTATCAAATATTAGTTTCTTCATAATACCATATTAATATTCTCATTTTTATACACTTGAAAAGTGTTTTATAATTTTGCCCAGAAGTTTGCAACGCAAAGAATATTTATTCTTAATCAGCATGACGAGCTGAGTCGATTAAGTCCGTCTGTCTGTTTCTACGCGAACTAGTCCCTCAGCTATCGAGCTGAAATTTAACATAGAGTCTTCTTTTGACTGCACGCTGCTAATATGTCGGATCGGATGACTACTTCTTGTAGCTGCCATAGAAATGATCGATCAAATAATGGGTTTTAATGAAAAACCAGTTTTTTCTCAATATTAGCGTTCTTAAGCACTGTCATTATTGATATTATTTTTTTCAAGCTGATCTGCGCAAATTGGTCGAAATCGCTAACCGTTGAGACAAGCTTTTCAAGTGTATTTAAACTTCGACACAGCCGTTGTTAGCTTTACTTTATCGTCTAACTAATCGTTGGAATATTATCAATAGGCTACAAAACTGTCACCCAGCAAACTGAAACCAAATCCGGTTGAACTCACTTAAAACTGCTTGGAAATGTTACTAAATCCATTTCATAAATTTCAAGTTCAATTATTATATTTGGGGTGACCCAGAAACCACTTGAGATTTTCGTACAAACGATTTGATATGCAACTATGCTAGGGGGACTTTATATGTAAAATGACAAGAATAAGTTCGCCTAATAGATAAAGGATACTCAATTTATGTTATTCAATCTGGTAGCCGGGCATATTTGTGGCACTTCACATATACAAGCAAGCAGTTTTAATCTCGAAAGAGATTTTTAAAGATACCCAGACTACTTGTTTTATTTCTTTTAATCAAGGCTGAAAAATCGGTCCGGAACCGAGTCCTTTCGAACCGGTTTGGTTCAGTTTTTTGGGTCCGTTGAACCGGACCCTTATATTTTAGACTCCTTAAACCTTATCCCGAACCGGAACATTAGTCGAAAAATTAGGTTCGGTTCACAGAATTTAGTAGTTTTTTCAACTACACAAAACAAAGAAATATTGAGATATCTTTTTTACACATTTTAGTGCAAGCGTAAGATTATATGGAAAGAAACCGTCTGAATAAAATCTACACTATTTTTGAAACTTCACATATAAATGTAAACAGTTTGAGCTCAGTATGACTATTGGCTGCTGTGTTCCTAGACACGAGAACTCGAGATATAATACTTAATAGACTCTATGTATGTACCTTTGGAGAGTATAATAAATTTTCACGTAGACCTGTTTGGTAATCGAACCTGGGTATCTAAAATTCGTATTCAAAAAACTAGCAGCTAAGCTTTGACTCTTACTTCCTTTAGCGCTCACTCCCAGACAAATACCAGACTCTTCCCCTTCTCATCTTTTTACATTACTCACTTGACTGATATGACAATTATGCTTTTCCATATTGTATATTCGAGCTAAACTAATATCACCCTTGAGATGCCAAATAATACATTGAAAATTAAATCTTTTAGCCAGCCCCTTCTTAATGATAATTGGGAACATTAATCTAAATTTAAACGATAAAACAAACTTCTTGAAATCAATCTTGTTTTCTCATCTCTTTGACAAAACTTCATGAAGTTGAAGCTCTTGAAAGTCCCAACAACGCCGGCTTTATATAAATATCGGATGTGCCCTTAGTCCAAGTTACATCTAATTTATACTGGCTCCTTAGCTATAATCAAACAAATTTAAAAGAGGACAATAAGCCTTCGACTTATAGAAAATAATGACAAGTGGTTAATTAGTTGTCCACTTTTATATTTTCTAATTTATTCGGAAAATACACATTTCCTTATTGGAAAAATTAAGTTTCATAGATTCCAAAATATATAAGTTGTTTATTTTTCTTTCCTGCTCCACTTCCCGACTAAGTTAAAAAACGCCATTTTCTTATTAGGATTACAATATCCACATTTTCTGTCAGCTAATTGCGGTCATAATGTTAAGCATGCAAATTAATCTGAGCAATTTAAGCGGAATTTTGTTAAAAATAAATTTTGCAATCTCGAAAAGATGAATAATTATGAATATTGTGCGGTCAGAGGATTTTGGTTTTAAAATGATTTGTGGAACGATGAGATCAAAGTCAAAGTTGGGTAAATGGTTTCAAAATGGCGAATCGTTGATTACAACCACAGAATTAAAATAGCGGAAGCTCACTCCGCAACTTTAATAAATTTATATTAATAGAGGATTTTGTGCAATTTATTGAAAAAAAAGAGAGTCAACAAAATAAATTAAAAACCCCTTTCAAAAAACTACTTCGCAGTCCGTAACCTTAATAGCCGCGCTAACAACCATAAAATATATTAGTTCTAGACGAAAATTGCCCAGTCTCAGTTGACAAGTCACATATGTAAAATCTGCGAAGTTCATACTTTCGAATTAATAATAAAAAATGTCGTCGTGTGTGGCCGAGCGGTCAGTATGCGGGACTGATGGGCGGGAGGTCGTGGGTTCCATGCCGCCTCGAAACATCAAATAAGAAAAGTTTTTTTTCTTTCTTTAGAAATTTGCTTTTACACATCCTGTCACCTTCACCAGCTATTGGCGCCAGCTGTGAAGTAACTAGCCAAAACAAATTCTCCAACTTTGCGCTTCGATTCGGCGTTAAACTGTAGGTCCTTTTCTCTTTGCAAAAAATTTAAAGCACAGAGATTGAGAGAAGCTTGGTTTGGGGTTATAGCCAACAACACTTTTGGTTGAGTAGCCCGACTTCAAAATACCCTGTACAATTGACAAACACACACACATACATGGGGGCAAAATTTGTTTTGTGAATAAAATTGGTGTTTTTGGTCAGATCTCATTGTGCTTTTTAGAGTAGATAGATTTAAGGCCTAAGATAATATATATTAAGCAACGAGGTTCTAAATTAAAAATTGTGGCTCTGACAGTTTGGATTTAAGGGGGAAGTCTGATCTATTTGATTTGCGTACGGTATACACCTATATACATGCAAAAATTTGTATGTATATCTATCTCTGAGATCGACGCGTTCATACAGACAGATGGGCATACTCGACTCGGCTGTTGATGCTGATCAAGAATATATATACTTTATAGGGTCGGAAATGTTTCCTTCTCCCTGTTACATAAATTTGCACAACTTCATGATCCCCTTTTACCCATTTTCAATGGGCATTTGGGCAATGGAGCAGTATATACTCCATCAGCAGATTAAAGAAGTCACACGATAAGGTATTACCCTGCCTAAAACTTCTTTTGGTATCAAAAGGCTCGGAGCGGTTCGTTCCTATTTTGACGGAGCTTTGAGTGCTTCTCAGCGTCATCATGCAAAGTCGAACGTATTTATATACCATCTCTATAAATATAAAAGAGAGTGTCCTGATTCACTGACTGATTGGCAATCATCGCACAGCCTAAACGGTAAGAGATAGAAAGCTGAAATTTGGACAAGACTAAGACGGGGTTTTGGAAAATTCCACCCGGAAAAGTCGAAAAAACGTCGGAAAAGTTTGTATAGGGAAAATTTTATTTTTTATCCGATTGACTTGAAACTTGGTTTGTAAGTAGTACGCGAAATTATTCGACACGTGTTTTCCCGATTTTGGGAAATCCGCCCACGAGGAAAAAGGCCGGAAAATTCTGCATGCCAAAAACTATTTTTCATCCGATTGGCTTGAAACTCGGTTTGTATGGACAGAATACGAAAAAATTAAAAATGTGATTTTACTATGTCGGAAAATCCGCCCCCAGGCGTGAAAATGCCCGGAAAATTCTACATGCGATATACCTTATTTTTACAGGGATGCAAACCGGTTCTGAACCGAACCGATTTTAAACCGAATCGAACCGCTTTGTGCTCGTGAACCGAACCGTAAACCGAACTGGTGTGTTTTTTAAAAATGTCGAACCGAACCAAAAACCGAAAAAATAAAATGGTTCGGTTCGGTTCACTTACTAAGGTATTGAGTTTAAAATATTACGAAAATACTTGGAAAATTAGAGTTGTTGTAAAAAACAAAGAACATCAACCCTTATCCAACCAATCCACCCAAAATAGTAATGGGCCAAGGCGTCATTGTATTATCCGTTGGGTGGTCAACTCACATAATACTCAAGCGTTAACTTTTTATCTTTAATTGAGATTGGGTTGAAATAGAAAATGACTGTGAGTAATTCTATGGCTGGTAGGCAAAATTTCAAACGATAATGAAAGCATAACGGATATTCATTCAATTCCTTAAAAAAGTAAAATATCGATTGTTAGCGTTAAAGATTATTAAGATTATTCCCAGCTGTTTTGAAAATTTATTTATTTGTGAAGTGCCAAATATGTCAGAGATTACTTGATCAGGTCAAAAAGAAAATTGTAATTATTGGACGATTTTGATCCGCTTGGCTTTCAGCAGTCGATTTCAAACCGTAAAACTTTCTCAACAACTCACAACAACGTCACTTGATATGTAAAAAAGTAGGATTTCAAATCGAAATGAGAGCGTTTATACGGAAATTGCCTTCGAAACTTTGAACATACCCGATTAACTGAAAACCTAAGTCTTTGTTAATGAATAATTTGAACACTTGTATCAAAAATATTTTTCTTTAGTTAATTAAACGAATAAAAAGTGAACCGAACCGAACCATAACCGCGGTTCAGTAAGCCTCAAAAAACCATGTGTTTATTTTCGATGTTGGAAATAACGCCGGGATACCCACTGGGAAGTGGTTGGGAAGTGGATAGGATGTGGGTGGTAAGTTGATTTGGAATTGGGTGGTAAGTGGCTGTGCAGTGGGTGGAATGTGGCGGGTAGTGGGAGGGATGTGGGTGGGAAGTGGGAGGATGTGGGTGGGATGTAGGCGGGAAGTGGGAGGGATGTGGGTGGTTTGTAGGTGGGAAGTAGATGTCGGGAAGTGGGAGGGATGTGGATGGGATGAGGGCGGGAAGTGGGTGGGAAGTGAGTGGAATCTGGGGGGAAGTGGGTGGGTGGGAATTTGGTGTAGAGTGGGTGGGAATGGGGTGGGAGTTGGAGTTGGAGGGAGAACCTATTAGCAAAGTTCGATTTCTGGGTTCTATGGGGTATTATTATAGCTAATATTGTTTGGTTCTATATTATGAAGGCGCAGCGAAGCGCGTTGGTTTATTTGCTAGTATAAATATAAAGAAAATCATTTGATTTTGATTCATTTCTGCTGTTTTATAACTAAGAACTAAGGGCTTTTTTGTTTGACTTCATTTATGTAGTATCATAAAAACTTTTTTCTATGGACTATTCGAATACAGACTCATTAGCAACAATTTTTAGAGGTACCTAAGCTGGTTCTTCTCCATTATTTCGTTTACCCTTTCAGTATAACTATTAGAAACCCAAGTACGGAGGATCTCAACATATGTTTTGTAAATAGGCGCTTCTTTCAAAAGCACTGATTTACTGAGTTTCCTATTTGGGGATCTCATAATTCTAAGTCACGTATTAATTTTGAATTAAAGATTAAAACTTTAAAAACAAAAAAAGGAGTGCACGAAGATCTAATCTTCGCCCCGTCTATCCGCGATTAGAAGAGAAGCTACCCACTCTCAAGTATACACTGAGTGAAAAATTGTGAGCTGCGTTGGGAGACGTTAACATTAAAAACAAAAAAGTTTTTCTCACTAAGGCCCCCTTTTTTGACCGATAGTTCCTATGGCAGCTATAAAACATAGTCATTCGATACGGTCGGTTCCGATATATTTGCAGTGTGCGGTAAAAAGAAGACTCTGTGCTAAGTTTCAGCTCGTTAGCTTTAAAACTGAGAGACTAGATTGCGTATAATCAAACAGACGGACAGACAGACAGACGGACGGACAAAGCTAAATCGACTTAGCTCTTCGTCCTAATCAAGAATATATGTATATAGTTTATAGGGTCGGAAATGAATATTTCTATGCTTTGCCAACTTCTGGGCAAAAAAGCATCTCAGTATTCATGCTGACATTTAATGATTGGGAAAAATTGGAAATTGGTCAACTCTGAAAGCTATAAAGCTATATCTTATCACGCATGATATGATATCTTGCAAGATGACGCTATGCAGCTAGGTGTCGGCATTATCATCCCATTATCTGAACCAAACATTGATAGTGAAACCATGACCCAGTCCCCAAAACATACAATCTCTAGTTTTCAGTGAAAGTTTCGAGCGAAAATCTGCAATGACCGATTAGAGCTACTGATAGTACAGGTAGAATAGTTCCAGCTGATATCACATCCCCCAAAATAGTTGTATTAAAGTGGAAATTGTGATATTAATATTTGCCTAATGCAAATACATATTCGTGATGAATTGGTAGCACCGCCAGGTGACTTTGCTGTCGCATTAACCAGCTATCAATCAAATCAAACCCAAAACCCGCCCATTGTTGGGAGAAGGAGACGCAGCTCACTTGAACATTGCACGAGCCGCCGACATGCGCCACTTTTGTACAGTCACGTAGTCGGCCGCAGGCAGACCTCTCCTCTTTGGGCAAACTACACACACTCCCACCCCCCAGCCATAAACAAAAACAGTTTTGCCATATAAAATGATTCTACGACTTTGTTGTAGACGTTTTGTAACGCGTGACAGTAATAAAACAACAACAAACTGAAACTTTATTAAACCAAAGAAGAAAAAAAAAAGAGCAAAAAAAATATAAATGGAAAAAAGAGAGAGAATGCGACCTTATCTTATCGTACTGAAAATGTCGCTTTCGTAAATGGCGGCGTATAAAAAATATTATACTCATTTGTACATACATACAGTACATAGGTATACGTAATTTCGTGTGTGTGTATGTATGTTTGAATGTATGGATTTTTTGATTAATACTCCGAGAAGCACAAAATATTTTTATGCATGGAATTATTGAATATATGAAATAAGAAAATAATAATTCCTCCTCTTTTTGGTTTCAATTTTTTAATTGTATCGCAACTTAAAGATTTGTTTGCTACAGTTGTATTGGCAAATGAAATGAATGATTTCCCAGCCTGAAATTATTTAAATAAAGTAAGCAAAGTATTTCAAGTTGGATTTCAATGGTACGAAATGCTTAAACTTAACCATCTCTGACCTTAAAGCTTAACTTGTTAACTTACGCACTTAAATGATATATACAAACTATAGAACACTTGGCAACAGCATTAGATGAAACTTTTATGTTATGTACTTATTTGGCGCACATTTGTTCTAGTTTCTACCAAAGGGAAACTTTTCTTAATATGAAGCTTAACCATACATATATTAAAATTGTGTTTAACTTCGTTTTTGATTGTTTGTATGCTTTTATAAAATGTCGATAAATCGAGTTGGGATGATCTTAACTTTAGTGAGCATATTTTCTCTATAAGTTATTCATGATAAAAATATGCTCCGGAGGTTCGAATCCATCGTAAAGTATTAGGTTCGGTTCGAGGCCCACTTCCACAACTTATCGAACCTGAGGTTTTGGTAAGAACCTTGGTTCATAACAAATCATATTACTAAAAATTTTTGCCTCCGTTTTCTATGAAGTTCAGGAAATCGTATAAAATTAAAGCCTTATTTGATAAATCTATCATCTAATCATATTTCCCCTTTCTATTCCATAGTCCTTCTTGCTACAACTTTACTATTGCTTTATAAACTGAGGAAAAAAGCGCATAGTAAAAACTATTTTACAACGTACAAACCAAACCAGAGAAAAAACCAAGCCGAGCTATGAGCCAGGCTAAATTGTTGTTTCTTAAAACCCAACTTGGTGGTACCTCCTATGGAATCAAGAGAAGTATTCAGGCCTGTTCCCAATTCCGAAATCAAGTGAAATTGTCGCAAATCAAGCTAATTACACTTTAAAATTTGAAACCGAAACCGTAACCATAACCGAAAAAAATTTTTCTTACAACTGTAACCGTATAACCTTTATTTACAAAATCGGTTATTAGTACCGTAACCTAAACAAATATATGGGTTAATTTCGGTTTTTCCTCTACTAGTACAATGAACATTTTACATACATATGAGTTTATTCACTAAAGTTTGCTGCTGATTTAATATGCGCCGTACTGTTGCTAATGGGCTGGCATAACTAAGAAGTGCCTGGAAAGTATCTTATATACATTGGTGCTAAACAGTTATATAGCATAGAAGCTAGGTACTCAGACGCTGGATATTTCGTCGGAGCGGAAATTGTTTGATAATTTCCAGAGCCGCTCCGACAATGTAGTGTGACCAGGCAACAGGCAACAACTTTCTGACTTTGTCGTATGCGTGCTCATGGTGGAATTAATAAGGTGAATCTAGGCATAGATATATTGGCCCTCAGCAGAGGCTGACGGCTTCACCTTTTTAATTGCATATGGTGAGTGCTTTGTTAAACGAAATTGAACATGTTTGATTGTTAGAAAGATTACACACACACTCGCACTTGCACTCTAGAATAATGGACAACAATAATTCGATTGAATTATCTGGGAAATAAGCCCCAATTCAAGTTTGACTGAAATTTTCAGAACACTAAACGCGTAGATGATCATTGATTACGGGAATCACGTGCAAAGAAATATGAAAATTTAACAGTTCTAATGAACAATCGCACTTCTTCATTAATATGTTTCTAAAACAAACAAGATTGCTACGCAAGGTTTTGCAGATCTTTTTGAGTTATCAAAAGTTGTGTTAGCAGAACCGGCCACATAAGTAAGTGTTGAGTGTTCAGAAGTATAATTGATAATGACGCCTCTCAGGGTTTGCTTGGACAGTCAAACTCTAAATGCTATTATGATCTTTACATGTAATTACAATATCGCTTAAGATGTCATTTCTGAGAATAACCATTGGTTACATGAAGGTATATAGCTAAAAATAGTATATTCGTTGACCAATGTATATTTATCTAATTAGTTAAACTTAACTCGATACTTCTGCGAATGGAGTTTCTTATATTTAAGTTAAAATTTATATTGTTATACTTAAAAACAAACAAATAATGGTGAAAATTCTGTATTGAAATTTCAACTAAGTATATTTACTGAATAAATGAGATTCCAAATGGGGCAAGATTTGTCAAAGTAATATTTTAAACTAATAACCGTAACCGAAATCGAATCCCGAAACAGAATAAGGCTAATAACCGTAACCCTAACCGTTACCCATATTTCACAACCGTAATGTAACCGTTACCGGAAAAGCGATCGTCCAAAACAGTAATCGTAACCCAACCCGTTATTCGTTTTGGTTTTAATCTCTGCTAATTACTGTTCTTATTTGCACGTTCTATATCTGTGCTTAGTAGAAAATGCGTGCGCTGAATTAATAAACAATTCAATATCATCATTTGTGGCATCCTTAAAATTGCAAATATTAGCTAGGCAATATGCGAAACGTGTTGCTCATGAGCTCGTTAAATGCCTTTAAAAAGTACTTTAAAATTATATTTCTTACCTTTTATTTTTGCATGCTCACATTTAGCGAGAATTTGAGCATTCTTACCAATAAAATTTTCTTTACAAAAAAACCCGTTCGGTTGTGGTTAAGTGAAATGCTTGCAAATGGATAATTATTTATCACTAAAAGTTTCTGCATGTGAGTTAAGTTTGGAACCAGCGCTATATTTATATTATTCGTTATTAATCCAGGTGGAGAAATGAAGTAACGGTAGGAGATAATACCCATAATTTCAGTATGCTGTTTGCCAAACGTTAAAATCGATATGAGTATTTATATTACAGAAGCCCGCTCGAGTCCATCTTCATCGTCATCAACTTCTTCATCTTCATTGCTTTCTTCCTCGTCTAGGTACTCTCGCAGTTCAGGTGGTGTTTTGTTTCTCTTTATTTCCCACATTTTTATACTCTGTACCGAAGGTACTTAAAGTATATTAAGTTTGTGCAAAAGTATGTAACAGGTAGAAGGAATCATTTCCGACCCTATAAAGCAGGGATGCAAACCACTCGGAAATAAGGACTGGTTCGGTTCAGTGGTTCACACAGTTTTTGAACCGCCGGTTCGGTTCATTGCATGGTTTTTGGCGCTTACTGAACCGCGGTTATGGTTCGGTTAGGTTCGGTTCGCTCTTTATTCTTAATTAGCTAAAGAAACGTATTTTTTGATACAAGTGTTCAGATTATTCATTAACAAAGACATTGGTTTTTCAGTTAATCGGGTATGTTCAAAATTTCGACGGCAATTTCCGTATAAACGTTCTCATTTCGTTTTGAAATCCTACAACTTTACAGATTTTTTCGATCGTCTGGCTCCTATGTTAGCGCAGCTGATGAAGCCAGATCGCTGCATGGAGGGTTGGGAGCGTTGCCGGTGGAAACAACTAAGCCGGTCACCACGCATGCCTTTAGATGGCGCTGTTAGTCTGTTAGGGATTTGATTGTTTGAATTTTTGTCGCTTAGCCGTTTTTTTTTGTTAGTGAGGAGTCTGTAATTTGTAGTGATTGTACGCGCTGTGGGCTAGGGTTAAGATCCCGCCCTGAATGCCACAGCTAGCCGGTGTCAGCCCGAAAGCAGTGTTCGTTACAATATGGCGAAAACATCTTTGGTCACTTGATATTGTTTAGAAACTTTGACGTTTTGAAATCGACTACTAAAAGCCAAGCGGATGGGAAATGTTCATTCTACTGACACTTGTGTGGGTGGAACTGCTAAAACTATTCGAGCCATGCTTAAGTTGACTTTCCTGATAAGTATTCCAATATTTAATAATCTTAAGGCAAAACCCAACAAAACAAAATTAGCCCTATACAAGTCGCTAATCATCCCAGTCCTGCAATACGGCGCAGAAGCATGGACAATGGCAGCAGCGGATGAAGCGGCGATTGGCGTGTTTGAACGAAAGATTCTTCGGAGGATTTATGGACCTTTAAAAGTTGGCGATGTTTTCCGCATTCGAAATAATGACGAACTGTATGAGCTCTATGGGGACACCTGTCTGGTCAAGCGCATAAAGCAACAGCGGCACCCTGGTTAGGACATGTCACCTGTATGGACGAAGAAGCTCCAGTAAGGAAACCTTATAATTCGGAAGGCGGCTGACTACGGAGGAAGAGGCAGGCGGGGAGACCTCGACTAAGATGGGATGACCAGGTTCGGGCAGACCTTGCCAAGCTTGGTGTGACCAACTGGTCCCAGCTCGCACGGAGCAGAAGCGACTGGCCGACATTGATGGCAGCGGCCGAGACCGTCGAACGGTTGTGATGCATGCATCGGGCCAATCAAGAAGAAGAAGAAGAAGGCAAACCCTAACAATCAAAATCTTTCTTTTTATGGAATTGAATAAATATCCGTTATCTTTTCATTAACGATTTGAATTTTGTTGTTTATTAACATTAAATAAGATTTAGCTAAGATTTTGTCCATCTTCTGATAGCAGGCTCGATTGCTGGAGTCCAAGAAATTCAATTCAAAAAATAATCGGAGCTCTTTTTTTAAAGAGTTGACAATCACTGAGCTATGTCGTCCTCTCTTTTTTCTAGAAATTTATTTTTTCTAGAAATACTCATATTCATTTTCTATTTCAAGCCAATCTCAATTGAAGATAATAAGTTAAACTTTGAGTATTATGTAAGATGACTCCCCAACGGATAATACAATCAAGACTTGACTTATTACAATTTTGGGTTCTCAGCAATTTTAATGAGATTGATGTTCTTAGCTTTTTTACAACAACTCTGCTTTTCCAAGTATTTTCTTAATATCTTAAGCTAATTGCTAATTGCTTACTCAAAAGCTGAAGTGAACCGAACCGAACCATTTTATTTTTCGGTTTTTGGTTCGGTTCAACAGTTTTGAAAACACACCGGTTCGGTTTACGGTTCGGTTCACGAGCGCAAAAAGCGGTTTGGTTCGGTTTGAAACCAGCTCAAGTTTATTTTGAAAAAACGTCATATCTCCCACAGTTTTGTAGATATAGATGATTCGTACCTTCTAGTGATAGTTAATCATTAGCAATATGTATCGATTAGCCGAAGAAATGATGAAGAGATCGGATGAGCGGTTCTCAAGTTATGAGCAAATAAGTGAATCAACCCCCGCACTTAGAGAGAAAGATAGAGAGAGAGAAAGAGAATGAGAGAGAGAGAGAGAAACTTAGAGATGAGCTCAGCAGCAGCACTGCATTCAGCTCCTACTCTAGGTACAGAGTGTATTATAGTCGGGCTTGACCGACTTTCTCACTTGTTATACATACGATTTAGAATTCAAAGGTAGAGTTGTCGTCATGTTCAAAATTTTTCGGGTCTAATTCATTTAACTAGCTGAACACGCCGAGATTCCGTCCGCGTTCATATTTTGAAAAAATTTTAGTCAGATTGTTTTCTTGTTTTTCATAAGCTCAACAGCTCTTTGAACACTATGTTGTATTAAATCTATTTGTTAAAAAAGCAAACTCTTTTAATGTCATTGCCTTCATTTTAATTTTTTAGACATTTTCGAATTTACAGCTGATTAAAATAATTCAAAGGGCCGTTCGAGATCTTCCTTTCGCTCTTCTCGCTTTCTTTCATCGCTGAAGTTGTAGGATTTTTCCATTCGCTCTTGTTTTCGCAATCAAATTAGATTGTGTAGGCTCAGTGACAGAGCGTGTGTACTTTGATTGCTTCTGTTTTTAAGTGAAAGTGAACGCATAGGAAAAAGTGTTGAGACTTATTTGCGAGCTATGATTCTAACTGGTATATTTTGGCATAAACAAAATCGTACAATTTTTTAGGTTAGTTTATTTTAAAGTTACGGAGTAGTACTTTCCGATAATATCACAAAGAATCAAAAGAAAAGAATGGATTTCCCACCAAACAGGTCCAAAAGTGTCAAAATATGCATTTTACAGCACACTTTCATTCTAAGCCGATAATACTAAAATCAGGTATGAATTTATGAGATTGAAATTCTTGGTTTCAAATAAACGCTGCTGTACATCATGCATAACACCAACTGCTTATGCTACCTTTATCTCTAAAGAGACTCTATGACGATAGTGCAATAGCAAATCATAAACCACAAAATATTTTGAAAATTTAATCTCATTTGATGAAATAGGACAGTTCTTTGAATTTAAACCTTTATCTACTTTTTTGGACATATATGACAAGAAAAATGTTAACCTTTGCATTTTTAAGTACGATTATTACCCCAGCTCAATTTTTTTTATTTTTTTTTACTCTCAAACACTCCCTAACCTACCCTTCCATCTCTCACCTTTTTGTTTTTGGTTATATTATTTTAAGAAAAATTCTTATCAAATAGCAACCTGTTTTATTTTATCAAAGAAGGCTTGAATTTCTAAAAATTAATATAATATTAATAATGGCTTAAATTTCTAATAAATGATATAATATTAACAATCCTGAATGTACTTTAATCATCGAAATAATTCATATTCTTAAAGAAAATATAATTTAAAAACCAATTAGCTTTTTTACAGCTTTTTTAGCTATTTTGGCTTTTTTTCTTCCTAAAATAGCTTTTCTTCTTTCTCAAAAATGGACATCACTGGATTTAACTAACCCAGTGGCGCCCCCAGCGCCGTGTTGAGGAACTAGTAATTTTGATATTTTGTGATGCATACTTTTTGGCAGTGCAAACAAAATTTAATTTTAGTGTAGACTTCTTACTCATAGTGTAGAGTTAGTCTGCTCAACTACAAACTGTGCTGCATACTTTTAGGACGAGTAATAAATTGCGTTTATTACTAATACGCAGCGTTAAATATAAAATACAAACGCGATTTTTGTTTTTGTTTTCCTCTTGAGGCACATTATTAAGACACGTGTCATTTATTTGTTCAAAAGTAATAAAATTAATATTGCAAAATTATGTTGAAATGTGATACGAAACTAAAACCTAATTGTTATTAAATATATTTATATTTAGATTAAATTACTAACTAAATTGCATGAGATTGTTTTTTGATTTTTTTAATAGTTTTGTGGGTTTTTTTTTTGTTTTCTGTGTGATTAACATTAGTTTTAATATCTAATTGGAATTTGATTGTGGGGAATCTCAAAAGGTACTCAATTCGATAATTGAAATAAACCAATGACTATACACAAATCATATATGTACATTAATTGTTGCATAGATCGTTTTCGTGTGGGTGCAATTAAACTAAAATTCAAATATTAAATGTATAACAAAAATGAGTAATCTAATTCTTTTTTTTTTTCTTTTAAATAACAAAAAATTCGAGTAGTTGGCCATGCTTAACCGTGTGGAAATGTCAATCAATTTGCTTAAATTTTCTATGTACAGTTTGCACGAAAAAAAACTGTTCTTGGAGAACTCTTGGTATACGCTAGATAAGTTCTTTGGAGCTAATGAGATTTATGATCTTTGGTTGAATGATTTGTCTATTTAAGCATTACTCCATTTTGACAACAGTCTCGCGATCAACGCCATATTTACGTTCGAATTCATGGAGTTGCTGCTGTGCAGCCGCATGCATGGCATAGCTGGCAGCGGCAATATGTTGGTCGTGTTGCTGCTGCTGCTGTTGTTGCTGTTGCTGGCGCTGATAGGCAGCCAGCTCATAATGCTCTTCTAGCGAAACCGAGCGACTTAGCAGCAGATCCTCATGATGATGTTGTTGCTGCTGCTGCTGCTGTTGATGATCCAATTGTTCCAGCTTGACAAGAGCTGGCTGCTGTTCCTGCTCCTCCTCCTCCTCGTCGTTGGCCAAGTGGCTGAGATAGTAGGGAGGCGAACCACGTCCAGTCTTACACAATGGCATTGCCGCCTGACCAAGTCCCAGCTGCTGATAGGGATTTTGCAGATTGATAATGTTGTTGCTGTTGCTGCTGCTGCTGCTGTTGTGGCTGAGATTCAGTGAGGATAATGTGTTCGATGCCGTGGTCAGTGTTGATGATGTGGCTGCTGTTGTCTCGGACTTGATGGTGGTGGCTGCCGCTGCTGCTGCTGCTGCTGCCGCCGCTGCTGTTGCTGCCGTAATCGGGTTCGGCAATAGATGGGCCAGCAATTGATGATCGCTGCTGTTGCTGCTGTTCTGGTTCAGCTGTTGAGCCTGCAGATATTTCTGTAGAAATTTCTGATTATTTTCATTGATGCTGTTGTTGTTATGGTTAAACATTGAGTTGTTGTTGTTGTTGTGCAGATGAGTGGGGGAGGGCGTATTGTAAATGGAAGCTGAAGTTGATGTTGGTGTGCTGGGTGAATGTTGCATGCTGCATGATTGCTGCTGCTGTTGTTGTTGCATATTGATGGGTGACATTTGATAGGGCGACGATGGTGACATGTCCAGGCCAGAGCAGAGTTGTTGCTGCTGCTGCTGCTGTTGCTGTTGTTGATGGTGTTGTGATGTTGCTGAGGGCGATGATGACATGCTATGCGGAGAGCTAGCCGCCGGTGAATGTTGCTCAGAGATTAGTTGCAGTTGCTGTTGTTGTTGCTGCTGTTGTTGCTGCTGTTGTTGTTGCTGTTGCTGCGGTGTATATGGCAAATATGCAAGTGGTTTCATTTCTGACAAAGACAAAGCAGACATCACGAATTAGGCATGCAACAAAAATGGAAATGATTTTTCTCTTTTTTTGGAGACTCACCTTCATTCACCTCGCTCATCATTTGATTCTCCATATGGCAAGAGGCTATATTATTATTCTCCATGGTCTTAATCAAAGCCGTTTTCATTTTCTTCGACTTTTCACTCTTCGTACCCTTTGGTTTACGTTTGCGTTTCTGTAAAAGGCAAAAATTAAACTGAATCTTACAATGTTCAATATAATTTCCCACCTGTATGGTGTCCTTTTTCATGGCCATAGGACGGGCCACATTATGAAGTTTGAAGTACAGACCACAGGCATTGCATACAGGCTCACCGCTGGGATTGCGACGCCATAACGAGGTGTAGGTGGTCAGGCAATTCGAGCATGAGAGGCCAACGCGTCTGGAGGCACTCTGAATGATGAGGAAATTTAAAAAAATGAAAAACATGTGGTTGATCAATCAGTTTTATAAGATATGTGGGCGTTGTTTGGCTTTTGAATGTGGAACAATATTTCTGGTTTTTATTTTATTTTTAAGGCTCCCCATGGACTATTGGGCATTCAGTGATTGACAAATTAAAATGGGTTAGTAATTAGTTGAGTGCAAACTAGCATTTGATACATAACAAATTATGCCCAAAAAAAATCTGCAAAAATTGTTCAAAATTCTTTTGTTGTTTTGCTATAAATTTTAGATTCTTGATAAACGTAAACATAAGATTAAAGTCATTTAGAATCAACATACTGCTTAAGCTGCCCTTACACTTAGCATATATCTCTAAATAGTCGGTTGTCAAAATTCTCTAAAGAGAAACTATTATCAAATAGTTCCTAAAGAAGGTAAAATTTATTAAAAATTTAGAGATATTTAGAGTTGAATGACAAGTGCAAGGGCAGCTTAAGATTTTTGATATCTGCTGCGAGAATTTTAGTTGCGCCTTTTATACAAGTCGAGCTAGGAACTCGAACTTGAGAATTACAAGCAAGCAATTATTAGCAGTTTCAATACAAATAATATCTACCGTGGGGCAACAGTTAAAACGTCATTCCAATTGTTTTCAATCCAAGGGCCCCGAGTTTGAGTCCCCCCAGACTAAGTAATAATTTTTCATTTGCAAAATGAAAATTTGTTTAATTGGTTGATTTTCAGAATAACAAATTTATATTAATTTTCTTTTATAAACAAAAATCAAAAGTTAAGACAATTCGTTTCTAAATGGAAAAACTTTTAGGTTAAAATCATTAATTAAGAAATTTAACAATGAAAAATCTTGAATTTAGCACAGAACGGAGTACTCCAAACTGTTTGGGCGCACAAAAAAGTCAATTATTGCGCGTGTGGAACCTCAGTTTGCCTTATTTGCGGCTTGGGGGAAATACGGGAAGATTGACCAGGGCTATGAGAATTCTGATAATGCGAAGATAGATTGTAAGATCTAATGTACTTCACACAGAAGTAGACACAGAGTAAAATCACGATACCCTGTAAGCACTGAAAATTGCATACGAATCAATGAGCCTAACTGGTGGCTGACCCCAGGAGACTGGAGTCTCCCAGATAGCCATTTGAAAAGCAAACTTTCGGACCTGACAATTCCGAGTGTTATAGAACTTTACGTCGAGACTCAATTTAAAACTCAGCAAGCCCCCAGGCTTGGTTTAGAGGGTAAGAACTGGGGTCAGCATAGTTGTCACGCCCATTATGACGAGGGACATTGTCATGCCCCCTTTGGGACGTATTTTCCCACAACAGTTCGAGACAAATCTTCTTATTTGCCTCTTTGAATTGCTGGAACAGCACTTGGTGCAAAACAAAACATCCTCTCCAGCCGCAATACGAATCTGGTTTCGTGCAATCAAAAAACTTTTACTATTGTTGCTTTTATCCCGGAGATGATTGTTACAGATCTTTCTGGACTGCTGCTGGTGGCCCTCTATGTCAACTGTATCAAAATTATTTTTAATCGGTATGAATCAGCGCAATTTGTTCTTCCTCATGCAAGCTTTTCAAATGATTTTTACGCTCACCCTTCTTGTCGGACATTTTTGATGTGAAACATCTTTAATTTCGGTATGGAAGATTTTATTAGGAGTGAAATTTGATTTCAGCGTCACGTGACGCAAAACTATGGGCTGAGGGGGAGCGCGAAGAGGTAGGAAAGATGCTGAAGAGGGGCAATTGGGGGGTTCTGGGAAAGATCTGAGAGGGATCTTGCTGGGGTCTGTGTGGTATTTGGGAGGGATTTGGGTGGGATCTTTGTGGGATCTTGGTGGGATCAGTGGGATCTAGATGGGATCTAAGTGGGATATGGGCGGGAGCTGGGTAAGATCAGGGTGGAATCTGGGTGGTATCAGGGTGGGATCTGGGTGGTATCGGTAGGATCTGGATGGGATCTAAGTGGGATCTGGGTCGTTTCTGCGAGGGATCTGGGTAGGATTTGGGCGGGAGCTGGGTAGGATCTGGGTGGGATCTGGGTGGTATTTAGGTGGGATCTGGGTGGGATCTGGGTGGGATCTAGGTAGGATCTGGTGGGATCTGGAGGATCTCGGCGGGATCTGGGTAGGATATGGGTTGGATCTGGGTGGTATGTAGGTGGGATCTGGGTAGGATCTGAGAGCGATCTTTGTAGGATCTGGGTGGGATCTAATTGGGATCTGGGTGGGATCTGGATGGGATCTGTGTGGTATCTGGGTAGTATCTGGGAGGGATCTGGTTGGGATCTAGGTGATATATCGGTGGGATCTGGGATCTCAATTTGGTGGTATCTGGGTGGGTGAAACATCATCATTTATCTATGGATCAGCACAATAAACAAACACTTCAACAAGTGATCTTGTTGCTGCTATTTCTACTCCTAGTTAGATTTCTTCTTTCGAAAGAGTGCCCTTGCTGATTTATATACCATTGAGAGAGCTTGTGATTTTGAAAATAAGCTCTTAAACTAAGCCTCATGTTTCACATCAAAGACAGACACCTGCTTCTGACTTTAAAAATTAATTTAATTACTTTGGGCCCCCAAATAAGGCTCAAACAGCTTCTCATACCATCCACAAATTCAGAGTTCGATGTTCGTGTAGATTGACTTTCCGTTTCTCTGCGTACACACCGTAAAACGTTTGACGTCAAATTGTTTGCGTGTGGTTTTTTTTTTAGTTTTTCATTTGACAGCGCTTTTGTAAGTACTCCGTACCGTGCTTTTAGCAAAAATTTGTTTTTTTTTAATTTTTTTTAAAATTTTTTTATTTTAAAACGAAAAAAAGTTTGGTTTTCTACTTGAGGGAGCATGCCAGTAGGCCTACATTTTATCATAATTCTACGAACTATTCGCATTTTACATATTTCATATACATGATCTCAGTTTTAAGGCAGCCTAACAGTGTCTTTAACATTCGTTACAGCTGTTCATTCGAATGGTCCTATTCTTTCTTTCTACTACTCATCAACCTCCGTGTTTCATCCTTTTTTCTTTGAGATCGACAATACTTTTGGAAGAACTACAGTATCATTTGATTAAAGCTAGGTACTGAGACACTCGTATTTTTAGGCGGTTCTTTGAGATCAAGCAGAAAAATTCAGCTGTTGTTTATTTAAGAAATTTGGCGGGCTAATTCATATAAAATTAAAGAGATAAAGAGAATTGATAAAGGTCACTGGGAGAAATTCAAAGGTCAAGGCAATGCCATGGTAAATTTCAGGAGCATTTTGTGTGTGGCTGGAGGTATAAGCAGTGTCCTTTATTACTGTATTGGCCTGCGTGAGCAGAGCGACCCCTAAGATATGTATACTGCTGGGGCAACGGAACTACCACATAAAGCCGGAGGAAACACCTAAATTTGATATGGAGACTAAAAGGCTCAGGTCTGTTTCTGGGCTGTAGAGGCTACGGAGGTTTGGACTCGAGTGGTGGCACACATTGGGCGAATGGCATACCAACCACATCAACGGGGAGCATCAGAAAAAGATTCTCAGCCACAGTGATGCAGCGGCCGGAGCTGCCCGTATCAAAATGATTTTATTGGCCAGATTCCATAAAAATGGTCGCGACTTGCCCCTTTGATCAGCCTCCACATGTTTGTCCAACTCGCAGCTCTCCAAATAATTGTAGCTTTTTGTTTAGGATCAAATTGTTTTGCTGAATGCTTCCATTTTCCATTATTATGAAACGTTTATTGCTATCAATCTATATCCATACTTCTTCCTTCTCTCTTTGCTAACTACTACTGAATGGGCGTATTCACCAAGTCCACATGCTTTATATTTACAACAATACTTGTTAATCTTTTAGGGGTGCATGCGCTTAGCTAAATCAAAAATTAGGAATCATTTTCCTATCATGCTTGTAAGTATATAAACTATTATTTGGTTAACTTTTGTTTTGAAATCTACTTGTACTCAACTTTTTAATTGCATTTGTTAGTTTTGATTTGGTTGTTAGTGGAAGGATGTTGGTTAGTTTGGTTTGGTTTGGTTTTTTTTTTTGCATATCGGTAATTAATGGACGACCTACCAAGCGTCTCGAATTGGCGCGACTAACGTGCTCGTCGAGCACTGTTGTACCCGTCGACGTTGCCGCCGCCGACGCCGCCGCTGACGTTGCGCCTGCGCCTGAGCTGGCAGAGCTGTTGGCATTTGGGGTGGCCTTAAATGAGTAGCTCTTATAGAAATCCCCGCCTGATTCAGCGGCCACTGTAATTATGTTGATAATATGAAGAAGAAAGGTTTTTGTGATTTCAGTTTTTTTTTTTTTTTTTTTTTTTTTGGCAACAACTGGGCATATAAAACTAATTGTTAATATAATAAATTCAATTAATTTCTGTCTCAATATGCAATTTCAAAATTTGTTTTTCTTTTTGAGGGAGGATTTTGTTCAATCAAAGAAGCGAGAACGTTGCACACAACTGCAGGCTGGCTGGCTGGCGGAGTCGGAGGCGGATTTCTATAAGTTATCTCTTAACGTTAAAAAATTTTGTTCCACACAAAAGTTGGTTAGTAATAATTGTGTTTTTTTTTTAATTGTTGACATTTACCAATCTTCTAGGCTGTTTTATTAAGGGTCGATTCATGCCGTTCATTTTCATATACAATCCGCAGGCATTGCATAAATAGTGTCCTGTGTTATCGCGTCGCCATAATGGGGTTGAAATTGCACCACAATTGACACATTCTCGCCCCTCAGTGAAAAAATCGGCATCGAATAATGCTTCAAAATTTGATATGGGAAATAAATTTAAAAATTTGTTGGTGTTTTTTTGTTCTTTTTGTTTAAGGGAGAGGTTTATGGTATATTTGTTGTTGTTGAATGTGCGTGTTGATTTGTGTGTGTGAGATTTTAATTTGATTTTTATTTTATTTAAAATGTTTTTTTTTTTGGTTGGGTTTGTTCAATCTCAAGAGTTGATAAAAAATTAATTGAATTTATTATACGTTATGGCTAGGGAAAAAAATATGTATTTATGTGTAGAAAGACTTAAGTTAAGTTATTTACAATATAAGTGTGGAAAAAATAAACTATATTCTTAGATTTTATAAACAAAATATTTCCGAAACAATAATATTAGGTTTATTTTTTCCAGGCTTAATCTAAATGTTGTTGCCTTACGAACTATATAGAGATTATGTCTGTTGCCTTACAGTTGGGTCATCTAGTATATCAAGACTGCAATTGTCTTGAACCCAGATGAGAATCAAGAATTTTACTTACTTAATAAAATAACAACATTAAAAACCAAAATATTCTAAAGTAAATAACTGAGATATACTGGGAAATAAAATCGGGAGCTTAACACTTAAGAGTCCCTCAAGACACTTAAAGTGTTCAAGTACGAGTCGAACTTCAAATTACAGTAAGAAGAAAATCTAACCAATGCTCATAAACATAAATGTTCCGCCAGCAAAAAATTGATTTTCTGTAACAAAATTGACTATTTGAACTACTTGTATATATATTTAGGAAAGACTTTTCGAAGCGTCTTTCCGACGCGAGTCGTAAGAAAAGAGGACCAATAGTTTCTATGGCTTTTTTGTGGACCGATTCTCAAGGAAAACGTCGATGCTTTGACTATTCCTTAATCCAAAGCGAGTACAGTTAAGAATTCAACGGAAATTTTAATGGTATTTCGGTCAAGTAGATCCAGCTTGTCATGTAAAACGTTGATATTCGTTCAGAAAGTACTGGCTTCTAAACTCGTTTAATCTATATTTGGTTGTAAACCAAAGAACCAGTTTCATTTGTGTTTTTTTGGTTTCTTGAACCAATTCGGTTCGGTACATAGGAACAAAAGTGAGTAGCTAAAATCAAACTTAAAAATAGAGGGAAGCTAACTTCGGCGCGACCGAAGTTTATATACCCTTGGAGCATGATATATTCCTGCCAATTTTTTATACGGCAGCTATACGATATATTCATCCGATTTTTATCAAACTCTACAAAATTGTGTTGAGACAGAGAATATTCATAGCTAGAACGTACAAAAACGCTATATATGCTATAGTCATTCCAATTTTAAATCAAACTTGTATAAAACAGAATTGCTGTGGTCCGTTTAATCACCGATTAATCTTGAACAACGTTTGGGAGCGATAGCATTAAGAACAAAAAAGTTTCTTTACCAAGACTTTTTTCTGAACTATCTTTTGTATGGTCAGCTGTTACTATATAATTGTCCGATCTGCCCATAGGACTTTGGAATTATGTTGAAAGCATAGAAAACTTACGGTTTTAGAAGACGATCCGAAGACAAAAAGTTTTCTTACTAAGACTACTTTTTCACCGATCTTTCGCATAATGGTAAAGCTATCCGATCCGTGCAGCCTATTTGTACCAAAAGACTTTGTGCAAAGTTTGGTTAAGACATCTTTAAAGCTGACGGAGGAGATAGCATAGAAACAGACGGACGGACAGACGGACATGGTTATATAACTCAGCTCATCAGGCTGATCAAGAATATATAAACTTTATGTGGTCGGAGATGCTTCCTTCTATGCGTTACAAACATCCGGATAATTTTAGTATACCCTCTCCAAGGGTATAAAAAGATTGATTTGATCTCGACCTTCGTCGTACTTCAATCTACTTGAATCATCATCAATCCGAAAAAGCTAATTCAATACGAAAAAGCTAATTTCAAGTACGGATCCTGCTTGAAAATTCAAAAAATCCTGCATCGAGAATAAAGCAAGTACGGAATTTCCACGAACAAGCGAAAGGGCTTATGAAAACCGGGAGCAGGTTTAATACTAAACTAAGATAATCTTTCTTACTAATACAGTTAAGCTAAATGGGAACACACACATACACAAATTTTTCTGTCATCTTAGGGATTTGTTGTGGTATGGGTTTTTTTGTACATATGTTGCCTACCAGTTAATGCACTTCCGACATGAGAAGTTAGCTGCTGAATTGCAACCGATAGCCAAGTCAATTGAAGATAGAACCGGGAGTTTCTTTAAAAACAGCGACCAGATTGCATTGTGGTCTTATGTGTACAACATCGAATGACATCGAGTCAGTTAAAGCTGCTTTTACACTTTTCATATATTTTGAAGAGCTTGTTAAACTGAGTGTGTCCTCCAGAACAAAAATATGCTAATATTTTGACCGAAAATAGAGTCAAAAATCTGTCAACTATCTAAAAATCTATGAACCAAGTCTTAAACCAAATCCTAAGTTGCCATAAGTATAAGAAGCGGTCCGCGAACCAAACAACCTTAAGCTTTATAATGCGTTCGAACCGCCTTTAGCAGAAACCCTTGATTTTAAGGCATATTCAGGTATGTTCTCAATTCCACTTCGGTTTTCGTATAAACGTTTATACTTTGAACTCTTTGTTAATAAGATTGTATAGAAAGTGACACTTATATCTATGGTTACTAGATACGGTTTCAGTAAAAGTGGAATTGCTCAAGCAGTTGAAACCGACAGCTCAATGCCAAGTGGATTTAATTCGTAGCAAAAGAAAGCATTGATCTAGTAACCACAGATTTCCTTTACACCTTCCATTTAAATTTGTAAGAGTAAAATGGCCAATTGAAACGTTTGTACGAAAACCGAAGTGAAATTGAGAACAGACCTGATATATTAAGTTTTATAAATTTAATCGATTATAGCGAAAATTTCCTACGGAAAAAACTGCGAATTTAATTTTTACATACAAGTTTTAGAAAAGACCACTTAAGCATTTTTGGTTACTAGGAAAAGCTGTCTCACACATGCAGCAGAAATAGAGTAATGGATATTTTTTTCGATGATAGTACCTAAAAGTTGATCATATCCGCCATGAAAAACCTTTTTAAACTGTGTCTTTCGAATTCGCACTCGAACTCGAATTCACCAAAAGTGGCAAAGAGTCACTCTTAGACCCGATGGAAAAGGGAAACGAAACTACGTTTCAATCCTGCCTTTTCTCAACGTACTCTTTGTACAATCAACGATCATTATTTATTCCCAACTTTGCGCATTTGTTTTCGTGAGACACTTTGCTGGGCAGAATCTGCTGAAAGTGTCTTTTGCGCATGTATGTGTATTGCGCGTGTGTCTCAGTAAACTGCTGTACTATTTTGGAAGCCTTTACTCCTTTACGCTTTGTGTGCAATGAAATGTAAAACACAACAAGATGACAATTGGCTTATGCTCGTAGGACAGCTTTGTGTATTTCTCTCATCGAGACAGGCAACATTTTGTTGTAATGAACTCTTGAGCATTACAATTTAATTCACCATTTTATTTGGTTTATCCTGTCATTTTATATCTGAATATCTACTTTCAATCGATGTACAAGACCAATCAAATTACATTATATGGAATGTACACTAAGACTTTTCTGCGAATAAAGCATTGAGTCTTTATAATCAAGTTTTTAACGATTTTTATTTTTGACATTAAAACTTTACCGCAAGCTCTGTGGCTCTCATTTTTTTGCTTTGTATTTTAGTTTATTTATTTCATGGAAAATGAATGAGAAATGTATACAGAGGACGGCTTTTCCAAGCAGTTATGGCTAGGAGGAGCATATTGACCAACCTTCAAATGGAACTTACTTCTTGCAAGTTTGTTATAAAAATATTTTTAGAGAATATTTTTGACATTTTGGAGGGATTTTAAGGATTCTTATTGAAATTTGAAAACTGTTTGAACTTAAAAACCTTAAACATTCTTTAGTGCTCTACATTGAACTTTTTTGTAGGCATCTCAAACCATCTGCCCACAGTTGGGTGCAATTTTCATGGCCTGTCCCTGCTTTGCTCTTTTCGGTTTACTCAGGTTGGGCAAATACATATATTGTATATATGTGAAATTGTACCTAAATCTATACTCAATTTGTGGCCAAGCGGCAGACAAATGTGGTAGGCAAACAGTAGAGTCCAGTGTGAGTGTGTGTTTGTGTGTGTGTGTGTGTGTGTGTGTATGTCTAGACCTAGTCTAACCTAGTAAAATATGCACCACACTTACTTGCTGTTAGCGATGCCGAAGCGGTAAGAAATCGTGTTGTATCCCCACTGCTGACTACACCATCGGCTGCTGCCACCGCAGCAGCCGCATTTGCAGCACTTATGGCCCGTCCGTTGCGTATCACTCCAGCTCCGCCAACACCACCGATCATTTGACTCTGGCCGGAAGCATTGGCTGCATAACTAATTGGCTCATAATGTCCAGCCCAGGCTTCGCCCTGTTAAAGAATTTGCATAGAAATATAATGTCAACCGGATCCAAAATGCCATCCTTGACTTACATGTGTGCGGTAATTGCCCAGCGGAGCGTAGCCACTACGTTCGGCGCCACTGCCAGAACCATTGGCCACGCCACCATAACCAACAGCTCCACTAGCAGAGGCTAAGCGCTCAAAGCCGGGCAAAGTGCCTCCGCCACCACCACCCCCACTGTGACTGCTCTTGGGTGAGCCATAGCCATCGTCAAGCAGGGAACTGTGTCCATTGACAGCGGCAGTGGCTGCAGCCACAGCGGCTGCTGTGGCCGCCGAGGAGCTAGTGTGTAAAAGACCCACCGGACCGGGGCTGCTGCTGGAGGAATTATGATGCTGCTGTTGATGTCTGCTGCTGCTGTTGATGATGTTGCTGCTGTTGATGATGTTGCTGCTGCTGCTGGAGATGGGCATGACTGTGAGTGGGCGATGTCAGACCATATTGCATGCCATTGGCAGCCGAGGTGAGCAAAGGTCCTGCATACACAGAACTGAAAAAGAGTAAATAAAAAAAATTTAACTTTTAATAAACAAAATTTACAAGAAAATAAATTAAACGGCTTTATTTACTGACTTTATAGGACTTTTTTGACATGTATTTTTTTATAGAAGGCGTAAGTATTAGATTAGACATTGTTTTTGCAATTTTCGAAAAGGAAAGAACGCGGCCCTAGCTTAAAAAAGTATGCGACGTTTAAGCCAGGGGCCGGCAAAAAACACATTCACATTTAGGCAATGGCCACTGAAACAAAGATAATTTTGCTTGACGGCATTATTGGTCGAAAGCAGCGCTGCGACGAGCTTATAATATTGAACTTTTGTATGCACAATAGACAGCAACGCTCCGAGACTTGAATTAAGCGAACGACATGCTGAACAAGGTTCAGAAGACTTTGAGGTCCAAGACCTACCACGCCCTGGCCGACCATTGGAGGCTGATGACAATCAAATCAAGAGATTGGCTGTGTTCACAAGCACAAATCGATGATACAACAAAATTTATGGTTTTAGTTAGACTATTCTGCTCTAGTTTTGTGATTGTGATATTTCCATTGTAAAAATAGTTTGTTCGGAATTTTAAATTGTGATTGATTGTTATCGATAGCAATTATATGAGAAAAGAATGAAAACAAAATAAATAATTAATATTAAAACGACTTTGTATTTGTTGAATGAACTGACAGAAGACGTGGTTTCTGAAGGTTTTGCTGGTTGTTTCGGAGGGAGAGATCTGCCAAGAAAATTGTGGTGACATGACAAAACGCCCACGGACATAAGGCCCATATGAAAAATTTCGATCACTACTTTGAAATGTAATTCCAAATTTTTCTGGGCCTTTTGACCGGACATAAAGCCCATAAGTGTAATGTCCGTATTTAAATTTAAGTGACATTAAAAAGTGCTGAATATAAGATTTAACAAATTTTTGTTTTCCACAGAGTGTTTACAATTTTGCTTCTTTAAAATGAACATAGAAATTCTGTCCATTTTGGGCACTTGAGCCACGGTCACACCGGCGGGGCTGAAAAGGCACTAATAGTAGTTTGGCAGTGCGTCTGCACTCTGCTGTTTATTAGTGGTATTCATTAAAGCAATTTAGATTTGGTTTAGATTTCGTTTAAGGCTTTAACAATGATTTGATTGAGGCTCGTGAACATCTGTTAGTAAGAAAGAACATCTGACTGACAAGGCAACAAAGCAAATTATCTGGGAGGCCTATAAGCAAAAATTTAGTCAATGGCGGGTTTCTTTCCGTAAATACAAATAAAATTCAAAATTTTTGACTTTTGGAAATGAAAGAGAAGTTAAACTTTATTTGAATATTAATTGACTCTAATCGCCTGAGCAGGTTGCGACGCGGTGACTCCATTTTAGTCTCTACTTTGATAACCTCCTCGGCCACCATTTGGGCTCCCACAACTTTGCCAACGGCTTGGGCATGATCTAAGAACATTTTATTGCTTCACAAAATAAACGCTGAAAAAATGTTTTTTAAATTAAATTTTCTTTTTCAAAGTAAATTTATTTAACATTTCATATTAAAATTAGATTTCGTTTTTTCGAAAGTAAATTTTATTTAACATTTTCATATTAAATTAGTTCTCTCTCTGACTTCCTACTTTTTTATTTTATTGACTTTGATCTTCTATTCTATAGGGATCGAACTTCATACACTTCGTACTGCTTAGTGGCCAAGAGAGGGACGTCATACCATCGATGGCTACCATTCCTCGCTCGAGTTGTGACGGCGAACTGCATTATTAAAGTAAGCCAAAGCTCACCAAAGTGACTGAGAAAAAAAGCTTTTTTTTTAAGGGCAATTTGGTTTTTGTTTTACTTGAGTGGAAAAACCAAAGCTCGAGGTCAGCGTTTTTACGAAAATTTTTTTCCGAGATTTTTGCTTATTTTGACTTTTTTTCCAATTGTTTTAAAATAAAAAATATTTTAGTATGTAAAACATTTCTCAATGCGCCATTTTCGCGTCTAATTTTTGTGACTTTGGCCAATTTTATTAAGAAAATTTAGTGGTGATTTTTCTTAACGTCCGGTTTGTATTGTGACCGATGAATGGCAAGAGAACGTAGATCGTACAAATTCAGAGACGCCACACTGTGTACTCTTAGAGTTTTTTTAAATGGGCTTGTCTTAGTGGGTTATGATGGTTAGGATTTTAATTTGGTTGCCTTCCCCCTTGGGGTTCTAATTTTATCCTCTTTGGCTTTTATTGGATGTTGAAGGATGAATTTCTACAGTTTGAAAAGCACTAAAACATAGTACATACCACAACGAGTACATTTCATCAAAAATATTCGACTTTTTGGTAATCTTAGCTTTGTGATCTACGGTCACACTGCTTTCTTTTTCTTTGGCATTTTTAAGTGTGTTTTGTGTGGTCTCACATTTAGCTGTGCTTTTACATTTTCTTGCGAATCAATCAAATTTCCACTTAAAACTTCATCAATATGTCCAAGGCACATCCCCCAGAGCTGAAGAAGTACATGGACAAGCGTATGATGCTGAAGCTAAATGGCGGACGCGCTGTTACCGGCATTCTGCGTGGCTTTGATCCCTTCATGAATGTAGTGCTGGATGATGCGGTGGAGGAGTGCAAGGATAACACAAAAAGCAGCATTGGTATGGTGGTAATCCGCGGCAACAGCATTGTAATGGCGGAGGCTTTAGATAGGGTATAAAAAAAATTTTGTCATTACAAAAAACAAAGGCCGTCCATTAATTTGTCAACGTCAGCAAACCACAAACGGATAAAAATGCGCATAAGAAAATAAATGTAGAGAAAAAACACTATGTTCTGTTTTTATTGATGACCAAAAGGCTCCTTGCAAATGCCTACACTTAAAGAACTGTCATCTTAGCTTAAATCGTCAGGCAAAACAACACTCTGTACGTAAATCGAGACTGATGTTTTGTGAACTACAAAAAATAAGTTTTACTTTTTTGCATAAGTTGAAAATAAATTGACTTGAAAATCCGGATGATAACTCAAGGGAATAAATGTTCTGTTTTTACTGTTTGAGGCCTCCAGTGGTTCCAAAATGGCAAGCTTAACCCAGCAACAATTGACGTTTGATTAGAAAAACATACATACACTGTTTGTTAACATTGAACTGTCATTCCGGCTTACATGCTGTGAACACCTGACTCATATGAATAATTAACTAAAAGCAGCTATGAAATGACGGAGGGCGTGGTTTCCGATGCAATTCATGTAAATGAATGAAGAAGAACCCTTCAGTACGGCTCAGTACTGAATCAGCCCTGATTTGGAAGGGCAGGTACTGAAATCATGGCTGCCTTTACATGCATTTCAGGCATGAATTTAACACAGACAGGGCCTACTACGTCATGACCTTCTCATCTTTCAGGCTTGATTTCAGGCATGACTTCAGTACTGAAAAATCATGGGTAGTACTGAAATCAGTCATGAGTTGGACCAATTCCTACTTCTCAGGTATGATTCAGCACTGACAAAATCAGTACTGAGACGTTGAACTGCAGGGAAAGTTTGCAGAAGCTCCTTTTCAAACACAAGCTGCCGCGCACATTTAACCAGTTGATATTTGTGCTGACAATCAGGAGGATATCCCGTGTAACTTTTCTAATTCTATCCTAGCTTAGTACCATTAAAATAAATAATATATTTATTACTCTTTAATTTTGCAGAGTCTGCTGCCCCTGGAAGAGCCAACTTCCCATGTATTTCTGGAAAAGAATCAGAGTTGTTCTTGTCTGTGAACGCTTGAGTAGTCCGAAAAGATCCACTACTTCTGTAAGAATTTAATCAAAGCTTTTAGCATATGGTAGTTTTTTTTGCAGGTAAAAATGATTTTGGAAATAGAACGACTTCTTTTAAAACAAATAGTTTCCAAAAACTGTCTGTCTGATTCAGGTACAGTTTTAAGATTAAGAAAGCAGAAACTACGAAACAGAACTCATTTGAAGTCTGGAACTGGTGTTGTTTAAAACTCCCATCGATCTGGAGTATAAAGACCTCTACGGACATGCGAAGTAACAAGAAATTTTGTACAAAATTTGAGAGAAGAAGAAGAAGCAAAAGCAACGATTTTGCCACATTAACATTTTGCATGCTCGCAGTTGGAATTTAATGCTGCCCTTAACAGCACGATAATGGAGTCCATTACTACGTTTATGCTATGCTCATTTTGCAAAATCATTTCATGAAATATGTCCGAAAGTGGAGAACGTAGCATAAACACCATTTCTGAATTCGACTTACACGAAAGTTGACTATGAATTCGACGTCAATTCATGAAATGCTTGGCGTTGCCAATTTAAGTTGGCAGATGCTACCAGATCTTGTGTTCTTAATGTCTGGTAATATTGTGCTTTAGCAAACAGTTGTTCATAAATTTTGGCCAATTGTTTGCACACATAAAAATAAGTTTCAAGCACATAAATATCCATGAATATTAATTTTCAGAGCAAGCGATCGTTTTGGGCGGACGATAAATAAAACAACATATTAAGCCAGCTCGATGGAAAACTAAAAGAAACAACGCCAGTTACAAAACGATTTCAATAATTTAAGGGCTAAAAATATGTTAAGTCTGGAGCAAGTAAAAAACTAAGCTTTTATGCTTAAAAAAAACTATATGAGCTGAAGCGCAACAACTCAACCTCTAGCTGCTGGAGGAAAAACCTGCACTCACTTTAACGAACGAAATGAGCTATTTGGAACGCGTCCTGTATCAGCTCCTATGGCAGCTGGATAATACTGCATGAGAAGAGGCTGCATTTTGCCTGGAATGCTCGTCTGGCTTGTACCAACGTCATCGTTCGATTATGCCTCCACTGGCTGTACGTTGTTCTTTTTTAATAAAAAATATTTGAATGTTTTCCATTGCATTCATTTCAATTTGCCTTTTTTAATGTAGAGGCCAACTTAAGATTGCGTTAGTGCTGCCACATGCCAAAAAGATGGTACATTTGTGAATTTACAAAAGCTGCATAAAACAGGAACAAATTTGATTTTGCAAATTGAAGAAAGCGTGAATCCAGATATCATAAACGTAGGGTATGTAAATGGCTGTTAGTCTCAATTTACTTGGAACAGTAGAACAGTTGAAGTTGGGCCACTCAATGTCACGTCGCACTTGTTGTACCTTTAAACCATCAGCGATCAACTGAAGTTAAATTAAAAACGAGACGAGAAAGGCAAAGCTAGCTTCGTCTGTACCGAAGTTTTAATACACTTGAAATAGCTTGTCTCAACGGTTAGCGACTTCGACCAAACTTCGCAGATCAGCTTAAAAACATTACATATTACCCATGACCGTGTTTGAGAGCAGTAATATTGAGAACAAAACAGATTTTCTTACTAAAACCATTTTCCGAACGAACATTTGTATGGCAGCTACAAGAAGTAGTCATCCGATCCGGTCGGTTCCGACATATTAGCAGCGTGCAGCCAAAAAGAAGACTCTGTGCAAAGTTTCAGCTCGATAGCTCCAAAACTGAGGACTAGTTCGCGTAGAAACAGACAGACGACAGACAGACGGACGGACAAAGCTTAATCGACTCAGCTCGTCATGCTGATAAAGAATATATATACTTTATGTGGTCGGAGATGATTCCTTCCATGCGTTGCAAACTTCTGGGCAAAATTATAATACACTTTTCAAGTGTATAATGAGAAAATTAAACTAGCATTGTCTGGGCAGAAATTTAATTACAGTTGCTCTTGCTCAACTTAAAATGCTTAATAAAAGTAGCAAATATACAAAAAAACTAATATTATTTAATACGGTGGGTAGTCGAAGTCAATAGACAGCTAACTTCTGACTATCATATCAAAACAGGTTGCATCCCAGCGGCGCAAATGCACATTACGTAATCGAGCACCTCTTAAACACTTCGAAGGCTGTGTGTCGCACAGCATCGATTACAACCCAGTATACATTTACATTAGCATGGCCGCTTTGTGGACTGTTAGCTTTCGAATCCTCATTACTTTGTAATCGACAAGTGGCGATAGCCGAACGCTTTGAAGCTCCATTACAAATGCATATAACAATCTAAGAAATGTAATGGACGGGTGGATGGGCCGCCCACTAAACGATACACATAGTAGGCGGTGTTGTAGTGCAGGTACTTTACGACGTAATGTACTTTAAAACTAAAAGGTATATAGAGTGGTAATGCTATTGAAGTACAGCTCCACGTGCGGTATGTTAAGTTAAATTATTTTTAAAGGGAATATTTAAACAATTTATTAGTCATTCCAATATGCAAAAAATTAATCAAATCGACTAAAAGCTATTTAAAAGTTTTTTTTTCCGCTGATGCGGAGATGCACGCACACGCCACACGTCAGAAATCAACTAACCAAAAAAACGAACAAACATACGAACGCAGTTCGGGAATTTTCGACAAGCGAAGTTTTCATGAAGACTTGACAAACTCCGTATGAAAACTCGGTATACAAAGTGTAGCGATAGTGTTTTAATCCTTGTTGGCTTTTGTAATCCATGGTGTGGGACACCCATTTTATCACCGCAGGGATATGTTATAAAGGGGAAATAGGAAAAATAAGCGGAAAAGTGCCACCGACTTAACTTAAATAAAAAATAACAAGAACTTCAAATTTCGGCGCATATGTTGTTAAGTCTGGTCACACTAACTTATGTTTGTAGCAATTTTCTTGTCCTATTGAAGATTAACTATACAGTTGTTGATTAAACTTTACAGAATAAGTTAAAGACGAGAAAGGATTAATACCTTTTAAGTAAGAGGCGGTGCTGCTCTTCTCAACATATTAGAAATTTCCTTGAAAAATTAACGTTTCATTCTGTTATAATAAAGATGCAGTGGTGTAGATAAGGGGATAAGGGATAAGGTGATCAATCCCTCTCATTGAGTTTAAAAATCGGAATAACAGGGAACAAAGTCGTAGATGAACAGAGCAAAAAATCTAAACAACTTAACTTAATTTTGTAAAAGAAATAATCAAATAAATAAGATAAAGTCATAAATAACTACGCCACTATAAAGATGGCTTTTCACCCATATATCGAAAGCATTAACAAAGTAATTGTTTTGTTTATGAAAGACTCTCATAGATATAATACTAAAGTAATAGACTCTCCCTTTAAAGAAATCTTGCTAAGCCTAAGTATCTCACAAGCACATTTTCAGAATAGTCGTCCGAATCTCTCCATAATTCTTAATCTAGACTCGAACGAACTCTTAAAAACATAGCTCTTCCAATGTGTGAATTACGTTAAAGAATGTTTTTCCTTAAATTATAAACCTTTTTTGTTCGTTCTTCATTTCGTTTTCGTTCGGAAAGCTCTCCACTTTATGTCACTTTCCTGTGTTAACCTAATTAAGAAATACGCATATTGTTTAAATAATTACCTATAGCAATAGTTTTTTAAGTACATATTATTATAGTTGGAGAAAAACATTTTTATTTTCTTAAACTTCGTTTTACACAATTAAACACTTTTGAGGCGTTTATAAACGCTGGCGAAACATTTGCGCGCGTTTTGGGGGCGATTTTTAACAGTCAGTCGTTGAACGTTCACAGTTATGCGTCTGTTGCTTAAAAAATCACTGCTATTAACATTTCCTTGTTTTGTTTACAGTTATTGTTGTTGTTGGACCACCAGCGTCCAGTTGTGTTTCCATAAAAGTTTTAATTAAGAATAAAAATGTTTCCACTTTTGTTTACACTACACGAATTTACGTAATGATCTTCCTCTCTCTCTCTCTCTCTGTGTCTGTCTCTCTAGACTGGACCTCAGAAACGGTAGCCTGTGCAAATATTTTTGCTACACTTGGCCGCATGAGTCTCTCGACTTGGCATAAACAAATCAATTGTTTGGGGCGGCAAAAAACAAACAACAAAAATAAATTTCGCAACGTTGACAAAAAAAAAGTATGTCTCAGTCTTTTGGAAGCCTGCTGCATAGATCGGAAGGCACAGCGACAAAAACAAAAAAGGAAATTTTAAAATTTTTGGTTTAAACTAATTCACAAACAAACAAAAAAACACACAACTGGTTAAAACGAAGACGAAACAACGACCGAAACGGGGCACGCGCGTTTGCATAATGAATTGAGTCGGGTTTAGTTTTATGCCAAAGCAGTTGCAGTTGCAGTTGCAGCTGCGTCGCTGCTGTTGCCGGCAGTAAGAAGTCTATGCAAAAAATAAGACAGTACCTTCCTGTAATCACAAAAGCCCACATTTCACGCTTCTGCTGATAACCACCTTAATTATACCTAAAACCATATTTAACATGACAAATCTTGGCTCAGGTATTACTTACTTTTGCTATGAGTGATGCTCTAGGTTTTGTATATAGGAAGTTGTGAAGTGCCAACAAAAAATGCACGATATTATTTTTATCGGCGCTCGACGAGCTCGCGTTTATTTCTGTTCTGTTGTTGTTGTTGTTTGCTGCAGGTGAGTATTTCACGTTGGCTTCTTGTTTTTCATATGACAGAATATGTGAGCTTGCCGCTGTCTCGTATCTTCTTCTGGTTTCTGCATATGAGAACTGGCCAAAAAGTCACATACTTGTACATCTTGGCAAAGCTCACATCACCATCTTGGTAAGCCCAAGCGTCAAGATCGTAGCTATACTACAATTTCCGTTTTGTTTGGGTAGGAGATCGAAAGAGAACCAAAATGATTGAATTGAGGGTTTTTTGAAGAAGGCCAAGATAGAAAATTATAACTGTGGTGCGGACCAGAATTAGATAACCTAATCTTTTCACTATTCTAGAGTAGAACTCATTTGTATGTTCATTTGTTGAGTGGAAACAATTTGTTTTGTTCTTTGACCTTTGAGGATTGAAATGGGATCCCAGCCTGATTGGCTGATAGCAGAAATTGTGCACTACATTAGAATTGCTGAAGTCGACTTCAAAGGTATTCCAAGCCAAATTACCAAAGAGAATTTCAATATTTTTCCGTCTTTTATATTTACAGATTATTTTCTCTAAATTAGTCTAGGTTACGATAACACAAATCAATAAAGATTTTTATACATTGTTGACAAACTATGCTATCCATGTGTAATGTATAAAAAACTTTGTTGATTTGTGTTGATTATTGAATTATAGTTACCAGTTGACCTTGAGTCGGGCTGAACAATCACTTTGATTAAAATTTAAAATATGCCGCTAAAACCGATATGTTCTAGGGTTACTTAATAAATATCCAGAAAATTTTCAAATTTAAATGAATCATTGCACAGTGGTTTGAAAACTTCAAATATTCAAACTTAGCCCAGATTACGGTTAGACTAAATCCTAGTTTCGAAAAAATATGGGCCCCTCCCATACTAGCGCATTTTTAGAAGCGTTAAGCACTGTAATATAGCAATTTTTATAGCTTCGTAATGGTCAATCTTTTATAAACCGAACAGTTAAAAAATTTTTTTTTTTTTCATTTTTAAAAAAAAATCCGAAATTAGATCTCGACATGCCCAACAAAACGTAATTTGCGGTTTTGCACATAAATTTTTTTGTTAATTTTATAAACAATTTCAAAAATTCGTCAAAAACGAAAAAATGGAAAAAAGGGTTTTTTAAAAACGCAATTCTCAGGTTTGGTTTATCGGACAGCTTTCAAGTTGATATTGGTGAAAAGTATTTTACTGTATCTACTTCAATTTTATTTTATAGATTTTTAAATTATTTAATAAAATTAAGAAATTGTTGCTAAAAATTATTAATAATTTTTTTCTTAGTGTTAACCACAATGATATAGCTTCTAAGGATTAAACAGTATACACGTAAAATTTAGCGATTCAGCTAAATACCTGGGTGTACTACTGGACAAAAAACTGTATTGGAACGAAAATATAACTGAGCCGTTGTACGTCCAATACTAATATACGGAATCATCGTATGGTGGCCGGCTCTGGGAAACCGTCCGTCCTCAGAACCATAACTTAAGTTCAGCGAAGTGCTGCACTTTGTAGATGCACTTGTTATGGCCATCTAGGAGGCTTCCAACCCTCTGGAAACCACCGCAATTCCAGGAAGTAAAGTATTCATTTTCTCAGACATTCAAGCCGCATTCTCAGCCCTTCACGGCTTTGTCAACAACACCAAAACTCTTACAGAGTGCCGCAGATCTCTTAATGAGATGGCTCAGCACTTTGATATTAATCTCGTTTGGGTGCCTGGACATTCCAACAACGAGATTGCCGACCACCTCGCTAGACTTGGCACCATCACTCAGCTCCTACCGGATAAGAGCAACATAGGCGTGCCTCTTGCGACCTTTAAGCTACAAACAAAGCAAACTACCTATCGAATAACCATGAATCGATGGCAAACAATTCACACATGTGAAATATCTAGGCTTACATGGCCTACCCTTAATACTAAAAAATCTAGGGCGTTACTCCGTCAGGATAGAGTGAATATCTCTTTATTAGTGGGGGTCCTTACTGGACATTGCCTAATAGGAAGACACGCCGCTAGGCTCGGCATCAGACACAATGACTACTGTAGAAGCTGCAACTCAGTGGATGAGGAGGAGAGTGTACAACACCTCTTCTATCATTGTCCAGCTCCTAATAGAAGACGACTTACAGTTCTGGGTCGTCCTTTTCTAAACGATCTGTCAGACATCTCTGAAATAGATATAGCCTCGCTGCTCAAATTTCTACTATATTCTAAGTGGTTTAACGGGGAAGACCCTTCCTCTACGATGACAGCGTAGAAAGTGTTATATGGTAACATAGCGGGCCTTCAATTGGCCTAAGTAAAGAAATAGGATTCTCATATTCTAACCATTGCCACCTAACCTAAACTAAGGATAAACAATTTATTGCCCTAAATATAACTTAAATTTTGGTGTTTTACAAAAGATGGAGACATTTGTATGTAGTTTAAAAGTTATAAACAAATAAAAAGATGCCCTTAAAGAATGCTTTGCCACGCAGTCAGTTTCAGAGCTATGTAACTGAAACTTGGCCATTGTGCTGTATATTTATCAAGCTTTTCAAAAATGTCAACATCTCACAGATCGGACGTCTATATCATATAGCTGCCATACGAATGCTAAAATTAAATTAATTTTGTTGTGGCTTAGGGTGACCAGAGTTTTCAAAGTATATTAAACCGGTGCAAAACCTAGCAGAAGGGATTAGTCATACTAGTTTAAAGGCGAAAAGACCGGTTTATATAATGTTTTTAAATTTTTTAGTTTTTTTTTAAATATACATTTTTTTAATTTTTTCGGTAGATGCACTTATATTTTAAGCCATATTTTACTTCATAATCGTCAGATGGAGTGAAACAAAATATTTAAACATTTTTTTAAAAACTATTTGAAATTTTTTACACAAAGAGAAACCCTGTTTAGAAAATAAGTTGCCTTCAACTGAAAATCCGAACAAAACTGTCGAAAAATGTTTGCAAAAGGTCCAGGGATTGATACCCCGTCCAGCCCGAAGAAAAAAAGTTATGCGTTTTTCTGAAAGTTTCAATGAGCCAAGTCAGGTGAAGTAGTTGTTCGTTGAAGTTGTTGTACAGCAATGTGTCTCATCCAATGGAGTAAATAATAGTTGCCATTCCTTCCAATTCAAAAATATATATCCCGTTCCCTATACCCAGAAGCCCCAAAATGTGAGGATACGCTAATAACCTGATTTAAAATCAGCCACATTTTATCCCTGTTGCGTTTAAAATATTCTCGAAATTCAAGTTTTTTCATTGTAAAAAAATGTTCTTAAAGTAGGAATATTGTACTACAAATAAGAAAAACCATCATACACTGTATTTTGGTAGTTCAATGCAGTTGGGTTTTTCTCTCTGTGTAATTACTTTCGTCACAATACACATGTCTAGTAAAGAGGGTCGATGCCGTCTTAAAGCTTAAGGATCATTTCGAGGACCGATTTTTAAAATCACCCAAGGTTTTGGTTCGAGCGTGGATTCCGAAATTATTGGAAAAATATTTCATTTTTTCAGGAAAATAATGAAAATTATACAGAGACATATTTTTCGTACTAAAACCTAACTTCCATATCTCCTTTTTGGAAAATAACATAAATTGAAATTGTAACTAGCTTTACATTTTGTTGTTTCTTCTGACCTTTTTTCTTAAATGCAAAACACGTTTTCAATTAAAAAAACAAAAAGCGACAAAAAAGTCAACTGAAAAGCATTGAGCTAAACTCTAAAAATGCTAAAATGAAATGAGAATCGGCAGCATTGTGCGGGTCCAATGGAGAGAGCACAGGGGCTGACGTTGGGGTTGAGGTGTCACCCACCGGATCGTTAGAGTTACCTCAGAAAGCGGCAGCTTGGCTCAGCGCCTGCTTAGTCAGCAGCGGCTACCCTGAAAAAGTCGATCCACACATTTGAAGCTGTTGCTTCGGTTTCGTTTACGTTTTCTATGTCACGGGACGGCTTTGTATTACCCACACCCGGTTATCCTCCTCCAGAGCTGTGCAATTGAATACCCCAAACAAGCTAGAAAAATGCGCTTGAATTGCATTTTGCATTTGATGACGGAAAACGGTTGACTTTATGTGTGTAATTTGTTGCAAGCCGAATGCGGGTCGCGACCCCCTTCTATGCCTCACTTGTGGCACGTGTGGACACGTGTATTGCGGGAGCACCCGGCCAGCATGAACCTCTTTTAGGTAACCAAATTGAAAGTCCGACATGTGTTTGGACAATTCGCTCTTCTAATTTATGATTCAGCCCAGACGAAGACTTGTGAGTCAGTAAAAGTTCCTAGTGTACTACATAAGATTCATAATGAACACATTAAATGTTTTTGTTTACGAAATTTGATCAGCTTTTTGTATATTTTTCCGCTGAGGCTTTGGAGGCTTTGGTTTTTCGTTTTGTTTTGTAGCTAAAATTTTAAAATGCGAATCTGAAAGCAAATAGTGGGTGAGCTGAAGTGCGAATTATTTATTTTAATTATGCTCAAGGTGAGTTCGGTGAAATCACCTGCATGGAAAAGCAATATGAGCTAATTTGAAAATTGTAAATGTAAAATTGGCAAAGCCCAGCTTCTCTCAATCTCTTGACGTGTGTGCTTTAAATTTTTCGCACAAGAGAAAGAGACCTACAGTTTAACGCCGAATCAGAACGGCAAATATTGAGAAGCTTTTTCATGGCTAGTTACTTTAGAGCTGGCGCCAATAGCTGGTGAAGGTGGCCGAATGTAAAAGCTATTTTCTAAAGAATGGAAAAGCTTTTTGTTAGATGTTTGGAGGCAGGCTGGGCCACACCAGCTACAATTTGGAAATTACAATAATATGTTTTGACAGAATATTAAACGTAATAGTAACTTAATTAAATATGTTCCAAGTACAGCTGATCTATTACCAAATTTACCAGCTTAATGTGGCTTAACAAACCGACAGGTAAATTGTTCACTAACATTTTGACAAAATTATCGCGGGCAGAGTTCTATTGTGTTGTGACCAAACTAAACTTCGATCAAAGAACAGTAGTAATTTCGAATACGTTCCGCTAAAATGTTTTCCAAATCATTTTTTTGTTTCGATCCATTTAATCAGGTCAAAAACCTTAGAAAATATTTGAAAATTATTTTTCAAGCAATCGGCTTGAAACACAGTTCGGGAAATTTTTTAACTTGATTGAAAGTCTTGAAAACTTATAGTAGACTAAAATCGTGCTAACTTTTAAGAATGATTGAAATTTATTTAAAAGTCAATCACCCTTAAAATCAATTTGATACGGAAAAAATCAAAGACGCATTGAAAATTCAAATCTGAATTAAAATTCAACTTATGTGAAAAGATGATTTTGACAAATTTAGTACATGATTTCCGTAATGGGATTTAAGTTTGCAGATCTTTGTGGAAGTGAGTTATTTAAGCCTATTTAGCAAGTTTAATCAACTCAAATTATAGTCGACTACCCAACTAACTAAAAATTTGAATCGCTTGAGGCCCACTCTGCCTTGAAACTATCAATTCGCCTAAAAGAACTATTTACGCAAGCTGCATGCAAATTTAATAATCTAATGTTGATATTTATTTAAAAGTCAATCACCCTTAATACAATTTGATACGGAAAAAAACTAAGACGCATAGAAAATTTCGACTAATCTGAATTAAGATGCTTTCTCTGGTGTGAAAACTTCGAATGTCTATCATTTTTGTTGAATCGAACCGAACCGAAACGTTAGATTTGGAACAGATTTAGGTTCAGCTATTTTTGCACATTTGATTCACATTAATAAGAAGTCAGAGTTCGGGTTTGATCCGGCTTGATTCAAAACCAGTTTGCAACCCTGGAAAATTATACCCCTTTAAATTTATAACCCAAACCGTAACCGTCCCCTTATACAAATTGTTTCTCATAACCGTAACCCTATAACCTTTAATAACATAACCGGTTATCAGTATCGAAACAGTAACAAATATATGAGTTAGTTTCGGGTTGATAAGCGCTAGCTTATTGAATGAGCCCAAATAAAGAAAAAGAGGATTAGAAAGAGGGAGTGCAGCTAACCAAAATCTTTAACTTCCTCGTCTTTCCTTATACACATAGCTTCTTAATAACTCTCAGCTCACTTTTCAGTAGCTGTGGTTGAACAGAGAACAAGAGAGCTCATATAGTTTGTCGCATACATTCATATTGTTAGCCGAGCCTAGGCTGTAAGCCTACATACGAAGAAGACCTTTTGAATGCGTGAATTGTGCCAAAAGGTCCAAGAGAGACAAAACATGTGTTTCTCTCCTCTCACAACCAAAGAGAGGCAGAGAGCGTAGTTAAAGGTTGTTTCGATACCTTTATCCAAAATGGTCGCGCGAAAGTGGTAGTTTTCTGACACAGGCAAACGAGGGACCGATTTTTGCAACCTCTGCTTATTCATATATGATATTACTTTGTCAATTAGTTCAGATGCCGATATAGCCGATCCAAAATTGCACAATTTCTAATCGAATTTGGCAGCAGCTAGTTTTGATTTATTTTCTGAAACCAGATTAACGAAATTGTTACACTTTTAGCACTAGCGAAAAATTATCAACAAAAATGCAGAGCGAACTGTTAATGGTCATTTTTTTGGTCATTTTTGTAATCAATTGTTATCAACAGCATTCAGGGGAAAACAGTCCAAAACCAAGTTTGTCGGAAATTCAGCGTGAAGTAGACTCTCATATGACGTCAAGTGCAAAAAAATCGTAAATGAAACTGTTATAATTAACAATAATCTGACCTCTTCTTCATATAATCTGTTTCTAAAACAAAAAAGAGATTGCCAAGCAAGGTAGATACATTAGAATGGTGGCAAAAAAATTCAACAATATTTCCAGATCTTTTTGAATTATCAAAAATTGTGCTAGCAGTCACCCACTTAAAAGTGTTGAGCGTTTGTTTTCAGGAGTAAGATTTATACACAATCCTCGCAGAAATCACTTGGACTACCTACAATCTTGAATAAGAAGACATTTCTTTCATGAAGGAACACAGAGGAAAAAAACCGAGAACATTGACTCAAAATAACAAACGTTACAAAAAGTATGCATGAACGGGTTTTCTCACATGTAGTGCAATGTTCTTACCTGAAGAACAATTTTTTGAGATCGCAAAAACTGAAATTGAGTTGATATTGTTCCATTTTTGAGAACATGATTTGAGTTAGTATTGGCCCTGTTCACCAGCATACATCAAACATCATCCATCAAAAAAAGTTAATTGGCTTATGTTTAACGCTTTGATAAAATTTTAAGATAAAATTGGTATGCGTGAAAGCTATTGTTTTGATTTTAACCAAAATCACTACAATATTTGCCTTCACATTCGTTCACTTCAACAATTGAACTAGATCCTCTTTTTCATCGATTTGTGCTGGTGAACACGGCCATTGTTTCGTTTTCAAGAACATTTTAAAATCTACTGGGAAAAAATTTGATTGCACTTGAACCAGGTGTGGGCGGGATTTCTCAGATTTGGGTGGAAGTAAAGGAAGGTAAGACTTTTGTATATGCGCGCCTGCTGCTTCTCCCCCTCGACTCATATATTCCATAGGACTCAGAAACATCGCTTCAACGACCGACCCCCCAACTGACTCGTTTTATTTAAGTTTTTCAGAAAAACACAGAAAAATTTTTTAGGTCTCCTGCGCTTGGGCCCCCCCCCCTTCTGCTTCCCTCCATGACGCGCTAGCCAATTCGGCCGTTAACAGTTTCGGGTATAAAAAAATGAGGAAAACTCGCTCTCTCTCCTTCTATATCTCTCTTTGAAAACCGGTTTACCGAAAAAATTGTTTTTTATAATTGTAACCGTATAACCTTTATTTACAAAACCGGTTATCAGTACCGTAACCTAAACATATATATGGGTTAATTTCGGTTTTTCCTTTACTAGTACAACGAATATTTTACACACATATGATTTGCTAATGGGCTGGCATAACTAGGAAGTGCCTGGAAAGTATTTTACATACATTGGTGCTAAACAGTTATAAAGCATAGAAGCTAGGTACTCAGACGCTGGACATTTTTTCGGAGCGGAAATTGTTTGATAATTTCTTATAACTTTGACTCACTTTGTCGTATGCGTGCTCATGGTGGAATTAATAAGGTGAACCTAGGCATAAATATATTGGGCCTCAGCTGAGGCCAATTAAAAAATTTCAGATTTAAATTTTAACATTTCTAATGAACAATCTCACTTCTTCATTAATATGTTTGTAAAACAATCCAGATTGCTACGCAAGGTAGACATATTGGAATGGTGGGGAAAAATCAACAATATTTGCAGATCTTTTGAGTTATCAAAAGTTGTGTTAGCAGAACCGTACACTCAAGTAAGTGTGGAGTGTTTGTTTTCAAGAGCAAAATTTATAATGACGCCTCGCAGGGCTCGCTTGGACAGTCAAACTCCAAATGTTATTATGATATTTACATGTAATTACAATATCGATTAAGATATCATTTCTGAGAATAACCATTGGTTACATGAAGGTACATAGCGAAAAATAGTATATTCGTTGACCAATGTATATTTATCTAATTAGTTAAACTTAGCTCGATACTTCTGCGAATGGAGTAGTTTCTTAAATTTTAGTTAAAACTTATAATGTAAAACTTTAAAACAGGCGAAAATAATGGAAAAAATTCTGTATAAGAAATTTGAACTAAGTACATTTACTGAATAAATGAGATTCCAAATGGGGCAAGATTTGTCAAAGTAATATTTTATACTAATAACCGTAACCGTAACCGAAACCCGAAACAGAATAAGGCTAAAAACCGTAACCCTAACCGTAACCCATATCTCACAACCGCAATATAACCGTAACCGAAAAAAAGCGATCGGCCAAAACAGTAACCGTAACCCAAACCGTTATTTTCGTTTATTCTCTGCTTCCAATTTAAGAAACAAAAGTACCTAACATCAGGTGTTGTGGAAACGCTGACACCCGATTATTTGCACTTCAGAGGTAGTTAGAAAAACTCAGGACTCAAGAACGATGCAAAGCTTTTCAAATAGTTACGTTTTCTAAAACAATTTTTCCTCAAATTTGTGGATGAAATGAATTACACCGAACCGTTTTCTTTTTACATTTCGGTTCGGTGCCGCATTTTCAAGCAAATACTGGTTCGGTTTACGAGCACAAATAAGACATTTCGCGGCGGTTTGGTTAGTTTGGGTTCAGAACCTGTTAGCATTCTTGTATGATTAACAGTTTAACTTTTTGAACACTGAGATTTTATTTTTATATATTTTTTCTAGTATATGAAACCGGGTGTCGTATTTGAAAATTTTATTAACAACAAAGAGGAGTGCGCCTTGAAAAGATAGTAATTTATAATTAAGAATCAAATTACGAAAATGTTCTAAATAGGCATGATTTTCAGAGCTTTAAACCGGTTTTGGACCGATACGGTTCGAACCAAACTACATAAGAAAAATAGTTTAGTTTAGTCAGTTTTTCTAACCTGTTCCGAACCAAAAAGACCTACGAAAACAGTGTCCTATTGCCTACCTAATGCGCAAAACGCTTATAAATTATAGCGCCTTCGAAATTGGAAACCGAATTATCCCAACCGAACTTCTCACTCAAGAAAATATCCTGGATTATAAAAGCTCGCGGAGACCTTCTATGGTTAAAGGGAAACTCTTTTAACAGTACCCGGTCCAGACAATGCAACCTGTGTAACCTCAATGAAGATGAGACGATGCTACATTTCATCGGAAGATGCCCAGTGCTGCGCGAGTTCAGATGGAGATACTTCAAAAAGACACATTTAACTGAGGTGGAGATTATAGATGTTTTAAATGGAAGAGATGATGAAAATTGGTCAAAACTTGCAAATTACATAGAGCAAGCAATACTTTACTGAAAAAGCTTAATCGAAGAATTTTAGTTTTCTAGTTCGTCATTTAATGTTAATCTATATGTTCTTTTTCGTTTTCAATTCATTTAACAATATGTGTAAAAGACAATATGAATGTAATATTATATGTTAAGATTGGACTTATGATCTTTTAAACTTCTTTGTGCTGGGAACGATGCGGTATCTTGAGACGATCTTGGCAGCCGTGTGTAGTACCAGAACAGGGAAGAACAAAAGATGTGGCTGACGGATTATAAACCAAGCCACTAAAGCTATATAAAAATGTCTTTAGTGTTTTGTTATATGTACACAACTTTTAAGAAAATAGTGATGAAAATAAAGACTACTACTACTACTTATCCCAAGATAAGTTTGTGGCATCATGAAATTCGGTTACGTTAGTTTGTTAAAAGATTCATAAACGTTAGTCAAACGCTCGTTCCCAAGCACTTCATTTGAAGCTCGTTTGATTGCTCGCAAAAGTCCCATTATTTTTAACGTTTGTGAATATTTATCAAACATTTTATTGAAGCTCAATTTTTCGAACATTAGCCATCAACCGTCGAGCCGGATCTCTTTAAAAATGTTTTGGGTTTGCAACCCTGATAAGAGATGTAATGAAATAGCAAGAGCACTAGAGTCCATATCAATTGATAAGAGTTTGTGAATGAAAAGTGCACAATGGCAAATCGGGCGGTTCTCAAGAGATAAAAGATGGATAAAGAGTAGTAATAGTGAATATTCTTTTTCATAATAATACTACCATAATTATAATCCCCATAAAATTTTTAAGAAAATGTTTAGCTTAAGACCTAATATGTTACTGTGTTGCTGTGACAGTAACCTCCATCTAATTTTCTTGTGGTTGTTGTTGTTTGACAAATGCACCCTTCCCATTCTACTTACATACAGAAATTTTTAAATGTTTCTACGACCCTGCCCCACTAACCGCTACCAGATTCCACATTCATACATTGGCGGCATCTGTAATAGGCCATACCCAAACACAACTGTGTTTTTGTTCGTCAAAAGAAAACATTCCTGCGGTAACTCCAGCAACAATAGCAACAACAGTTAGATGCAACTGGAACAGATTTTGGCATTCCATGGGGAACGCCATACATAAAACCACCTGAGTATGCCATAAACACAGGCATAACCACATTGAGGAGAAAAGTAGGAGCTGTAGAGCAAAGTCTACTCTAATAAAGTGGGAACTAGAGAAACGTAACCAAATAAAATCAGAGTAGGAAAACAAAATACATGAATCAGAAACCCGGTGATCGCGTTGATCATGACTTTTGCTGGTGACGCGTCGACCAAGCGTCGCTGCGTTTTTCATCGAAAGGCACGTGCGACTCGGGGGTCGTGATAATGAGCTCATAAGTAAAACTGCACCAGCAGTAAACACACACACTCACCTGGGCTGCAAGACGGGACTTAGAGGTGTGGTAAAAAAGGCGCTATGCTCGGGCGAGAGGCTGTTATAGCTATCCCGATGTACGGCGCTGGTCAGCTGGGTGAAGCTTTGCATTGTGGAGAGGGCATGCGAGGGGGAGGGTGAGTCGCCACCCACAGAACTGGCCGAGTTGTTCTGGTGGTGGTGATGATGTTGTTGCTGCTGCAGCTGTTGGTGGGTCAGATGATGTAGGTGTTGCTGCTGCTGATGATGATGATGATGCTGCTGCTGCAAGAGTTGCTCCTGGGTGAGAGTGTACATGGCCGCATTAGGATCTTTTAGACTTTGCAAATCGGACACAGGTGTTAACATGTGAAAGCTGGCACTGTGGCTATCATCAAAGCATTCATCCTTAAGCGTATCCTGTATCACTTCATCGATATTGGGGGTTCCTCCAGCCGCGGCAGCTGCCACGGCTGCAGCATTTACAGCCACAACATGTTGCATGTGATCGGCGCCACCGCCTCCTCCGCCCCCACCCCCGTAAACGCTATAGAGCGCAAAGTTGTTACGCATTATGGAATCCGTATTGCCGCCGCCGCTGCCGCCGTGATCGTACAAATGGGTATGCGGATGAGTATGCGGGTGGTAGGGCAAGTGAGCCAGGAAATGCTGAGAAGCCGCCAAGGCGTAGAGTTCTGCCTTGTCTGTCGTAGAACCACTCAGATCGTAGGCCAACCAACCGGGGTGCTGATGTTGCTCCTGGTGCTGTTGCTGGCTAAGCAATTGCTGACTTAGAAATTGCTGCTGTTCATAGATCTGTTGCTCCTGTTGTTGTGCCTGCTGCTGGTGGGCATAGTTAATCACTTTGATTTTGTTATCAACACTTTCACTCGCGTCACTTGGCTGTCGATTATCATTTATCACATTCACGTTTACATTCGATCTTGCGGCTGCTGCTGCTGCAGTTACTACGGGTGTTGTTGCTGTTGCTGCCTCGGACACTGACGACGCGTTTGTTGTGTTTGTGGTAACCGTTTGCTTTGCTGTTTCGCTGACAACTGAAGTGTGAGCCTGCAAGCGCGCGGCGGACTCAAGTGACGACGATAAATTCGCTGTGGCAGCCGTCGTCGTCGTAGTCGTCGGCGTTGCTGATGACGTCGCTGCTGCTGCTGCTTCTGGCTCGGCTGCTATTGCCGTCTCTTTCTTCTCTTCTAGGCTGCCTGCCGCATTTGATCCTGCGGTGGCACGTCCTTGCTTGGCCTGCTGTTGTGTCTTGGCATTGGCCTTAGCCGTGGTAATTTTCATATTGGCCGCATTGTTTAACAAATTGCTACCCCCCACACGCGGCGGCGGCTGCGGCACACTCTTTTCCTTATCCTTTTGCTTGCTGATCTTGGTCATAGTTTCTCGACGCACTGACCCAACGTACGTGTCCGTGTGCGGCGCGTTTTTTACACAAACTGAGCTCTGGCCCGGAGTGCGCTTAATTTCGAAACACGACAAAACAAAAATAAATCAATAAATAAAATTGTTGTTTTTTTTCCAGATCCCACTACAGAATACTTCAGCGCTCTCTGTTACTGTGGCTCTCCCCATTCAATTTGTGTGTGTGCGTGTGTTGTTTGTGGTTTGCTCCACATGCCGTTATACATTTTTTGAATCTAAATCATCATCTCTGTGTACAGCTTCTAACGCCACACGCTCTCTAAGTCTTGCTCTCATTTTTGGCTGTGAGGGAGCTTTGCTCTCCTCCTGCTCTGCGCCTGCGTCGACAACTTTGGCTTTGCCTGCCTGCCTTATCGCACATACTGCATACGGTTGACTGCTTTGACTATCAATTCGCTCTCTCTCGCTCTGACACATGGCACTCCAACAACGCTTCAATTTTTAGCTACGCCTCTCAATATATTCCAGCCTGCTCGCCACAGGCCGTGGCAAGCAGGGACAGGGAGGGGGCAGGGCCGAGGCAGAGGCCATGCCGGGACCGCAAAGACCTTAACTGTTGCTGTTGCTTGATTGGTGTTGTTGTTGTTGTTGCACTCGGCTGTTGTTGTGGTTGGCTGTTGCCATCGTAGACACAAATAAGTAAAATACAAATCATTATTAAAAATTCACAATAATTACCCCAGATGAATGCACTAAGTAAGTATTTAAACAGAAGCAACTGATAGTCCATTTGGAATTTTAAAAAGTGCAAGGGATGTCGTTTTCTTTATGCTACACTTGAGAGCAAAACGCCTCACAAATTAATAGTACAATGGTTGTTTTCCGATTTTTATAAAAATAGAACGAATAGAGCGATCTTTATTCGCTCCAATAGCAAGAGCAGAAAGTTCTTAAAATTAGCAAATCGGTTTCAAAAATACGTTCTTTTAACAAGCCCGTCGTTTACGGTATAAGAAAAAACGGACACCCTACTATTGAGAACGAAAATACACGATTTCGGCACACTTAGAACGCATTTTTTTCTTAGTGTATGAATCAATCTACATTTTTTGCCTTGTGAACTTAGCTTAAGGTTTCTTTTAAGTTTTTAGTTCGAATTTTGGTTCAAAACTTTTAGACTTTTATATTCAGGCCTGTTCCCGTTTTCGATTCCGATCAAATCATGCGAAATCGGAATTGTACTCGCTTCCAAAAACCTTTCTTCTTCGGTTTTTAAATTCAAAACCCCACCTTACCTTCATTCGACCCTCTTGATGACAAAAAGATTCGCCCTGAAATCGTCTCCTTACCATTCCGATCGAATTCGGAAATGCGAACAGGCCTGAATATTTTTGGCTCTATTTTTCCGGCCAATTTCAGGATCTATTACTCTCACGGGTTTGTTTTTGTAAAAAAATTAGGCGGTAAATTTACTAAACTTAGTTTAACTAATCAATGGTCGAAAAGATTGCACTCATCACCAAGGCTGCAAACCTCTAAAATTTTGCAGAAGGTTCGGTCCGGGGGTTCGAACCCGTTGTAAAACTTAAGGTTCGGTTCGCGGACCGGTTCTTGGAACTCCTGAACCCAAGGTTTTGGTTTGAACCCCGGTTCGCTTGGAACATAAGAATAGTTTCGGTTTATATTGTAAATACTTATTTGTTTAGCTGTTAGCTGTTTAACTAGCTTTATTTCTTTTTATTTAAGGTTGTTAAAATTTTTTTTTTAAGGAGCGTTCAATTGATTCTTAATTGATGTAATATCAAATTAGTTAAGGCAATTTGTTTTAAGTAATCTTTGTTTTGACCAGGGACCGAAAATAACAGTTATTTTGAAATTTTTTGATTAGATAAATTAATATGAAGCATTCACTTAAAGCTGTTCTCCTAAGTGGACCAAAATAATTTTGGTTCAGCTTCTCAGATAAGCCATGATTTCATATTTTTGATTTTTTATTCAAATAAATTGTTCGCTATTAATTATTAAATATTTTTATTTTTTTCATCGTCCATAATCATTTTAAATGATTTTTTACATAAAAATCTAAAATACTTTATATTAGTTGACTTTTAAATGTAAAAATCATTGATGATGTTTTTTCCTGAGTTTTATTTTTATTATTCAAGTATAAGTAATTATTCTCGATTTTTTCGTTTCTAATCAAATCAAACCAGTTAGTCGAGAGATTTTTTTGTTTGAAAATCACAAATAAAAATCCCAATAAGAATTCGTTCTTACACATTTTGAAATTTCAATTGCTATTCAAAGCAGGCAATGAAACATTCCAAGAAAACTGCAAATACGCGTGCATCAAATTGAGAGCTTTTTTTGGCAGACTGCGCTAATACACAGTAATCGTAATCCACACTGCAATTTCCCACTTTCATTCACTGGTATGGCCGTTTGGCATACCGCACACGGCTTGTATCGTCATCGTACCGATTTGAAGTGCAAAAGGCCTTAAATTCGAAGTCGCTTTACGACATCGTGCGGACGGCCTAACTCATCTAGGTGAGTTCTAGAGCAGGAGTGCTCAAGCACATTCGTTGTTGATTTGGGCTATGAGATAGGTATACGCGCCACGCATGCCATAAGGCATGCCATGCCCGTCACGCAAAATCAAAAAATCATTTAAAATGATTATGGACGATGAAAAAAATAAAAATATTTAATAATTAATATCTTATGAGAAAAAAAAATCATAAATAATCATTATGTTTTGATTTTTATATAAAAATGAGTGATTTTTTCGGTCCCTGTTTTTGACCTTTCCAAAATTTTAAAACATTTGTCGATGTATGTTCTCTTGGACAGTTGTCAAAGGAATCTCTAACATCATTTACAGATTTTAGATTTGATATTTGTTCATTGCTTTCTATGGCTTTCCAGAAACTTCTCTTCTTTGCAATCAAAAGTTGATTCATTTAAAATTGAATTTTTAAAACTTTAAGAATTTATTTCTGGAGCTTCGGCAGAAGTTAACAAAGTTGAAAAAGAAGTGCGCTGCAGCCAATATTGGCACTGAGCTTATATTAAAAACGCTTGTCGAAAGTTTATAGTAATAAACAAAATATTTCAGATCAATTGTGAATCCTGCAGTTTTCAATTCAAAAGATTTTAGGTGGAGCTTCTTTAAAGAACTCTGAATACATAAATCTTTAATTGTTAGTACACGTTAGCACATTTTGTAGGTTAAGTTCCATTGCGTCTCACAATCGAGCAATAGTTTTTTTTTTTGCAATTCTTCTATAAGCAAAAGATTTCATATAGTGTGAGTACGGAGAAGTATGGGAACTCTATAGTATACTAATGCCAAACTTTCCCTAAAAAAATTCGTTAATTTCTAAATTTGGAGTTTGTGCAGCACAACAAGCAAGAAATTACTTGGTCATTTTCCAAATCAAGAAATACTTTTAATGCACATGAGCAAACTTTAATCAGCATTACAGTCTTTATAGTTGCATTCCTGTTCTGCTCTGCAGTTGTCATTCAAAAGTTCTCCTGCTCGAACCATATTCTCATCATTATCGACATTGATAGTATAAATCTGACATAGAAAAATGTCGCAGGATTGGAAAGCTTATTGAATGAGAGCAGTCAGATTACAAGCAATTTCTAAATTTCCCAGTAAGTGTCGTTGGAAGAACTACATAATATGTTGTACCGAACCCAATTTTTTGAAAAGGCGGTCCGGTTCGGGTTCAGGTTTCGAGGAGTCAAAAAATAATAGGGGTTCGGTTCATGGTCCGGTTCTTCGGACCCAAAAACCCGAACCGAACTGGTTCTTCCGGGTTCGGTTCAGGACCGGTTTGCAGCCTTGCTCATCACTCTCGTCTTTAAAATTGCAAGTTATCTTTTACCTTTCCGTTATCTCGTATTTGCCGTTTTTAGTCGCAATCTTTTTAAATTCTTCGTTAAAATATTACGAAATCTGAAGAGAGTTTGCGGAGAATATTTTGATTTCTCTGTTCTGTTAAAATCAGATCAAACTGAACTGGAACCTAACCGAAAAGAACCGACTAAAACTCAGAACCGGAACTGATATTTTTAATTTTTTGTATACTGGTTGGTATCCGAGAACCGTTATTTTTAGAACCGAAAAGACCGAAATCCTGAACATTATACCGGTACAGTTTCGGTTCTGAGTGCAACAACTAGACTGCAAAGCGAGCAGTTGTACATGTAAAATTGGCTATACAGCCCTAAAGAGCCAAGCCAAGCTTTTCTCAATCTCTTGGAGTGTGTGCCTATAGTTTTTCGCACAAGAGAAAGAACCCTACAGTTTAAGGCCGAATCCGAACGGCAAAATTTCGAGAAGATTTTTCACAGCTGGCGCCATTCCTATGTCAATTTTATTGGACGCTCGCTATAATGTCAAGCTTAACTCTGAACAGGAAAGTACGTGTGAAACTGCTTCGACAGTTATAAAGAATTTTATACACTTCTGTTCAATTGCAACTTAATGATAAAAGCAGCTCTGACCCAATTACTTTGTTTGAAGGTGGAGATGAAATCGATTTGAGTCGATATGAATATGAAGGAAGAGGGCAATATAAATTAGTTTAGTATTTTCACAAAACAGTTTGATGGCATCAATCGATGTTTTTCCTGAGCATTCAATGTTTATAAAATAAATATGATGTGCTTTACTCGTGGTCAGAAAATTCGACAAAGTTTCCAGAATTGTATGAACTATCAAAAATTATTCTTGCTCTTCCAGCTACCCAAGTAAGTATAGAACGTTTATTTTCCGGTGTGAAGTTTATTATTTCTCTGCTAATAAATTAGATGGATTCGATACATTGATCGCTATTAGGCTTTTAAAAAGTAATCATTGATTCACCTTCTTTGTAAATCATTTTTATTACTTTTTATCATCTCATGAATGCAATCTCGTGCATTTTTATGACAACCACAAGCTAATAAAATTGATCATTTGTGTACACATACCTGTGTATAGCTTTCCCCACCATTTGTTCGGATTTACGTTTAAGGCGTGCTTTTGGTGCCTCTTATTGAATTCGAGCAGTTTAAATATAAAAATACAAGCGTTTATACGAAAATCGCTAATTATTTCTGTGGCACCCCCGAATATGTCCGTGAAATTACGCAGTTCTAAAAGGTAATTAAATAATAAACATTTAATTCTGAATACCTCCTACAGTATGTCAGTTCAAATTTTCTGTAACAGTTTGGCATTAAGTCAGCAAGGGCTATCATTGTCCAATCGCAATAATATTTATTTTATGAGCCAATGAGGTCAATGAGGAATAAAAATAGAGCATGCGTATTAAATTTAGCAAAAACGAGGGCGTAAGTTAAAGTCGGCTCTTACCGACTTCGATTACCGTTACTCATGAAAAAACATGTTCAACAGTGTTCCTGCGTTCCTTAGTGTGACCATCCAAAAAGTAAGTAGTGTGCAGATAAAGAAGCATTTGTCCCATACATGTCAAACCTCTATCTCTTGGGACACCCTAATGTACTGTACCCACAAATAACAAGAAATGAAGAAAATTATATTATTTCTTTATACGATTTTTCACTTCATTTAGCCTTTCATTTTTTTGTCCCGAAAAAAAGTTAAAACTGAGCGCAATTTTGCTAAAATATAAATAGGTTATAATAAGGTGTGTGTTTAGCTTTCTGCTGATAGTTCAAAGCGATGGCAATGCGTTCGCACCGAGGAATTACTTTCCTGAGGGGTATGTGAATTTTTTTGCTTAACATTCCAAAAAGTCCTCGTAAGTTTGAAAGTGCCGCATGTTATTTAAAACAAACAAAGCAACATGTGAAAAAGATGACGATTTGTCAATGGAAACGACAAAATTTTTAGAAATGAAAACGATAAGAAATATTGCCAGTGGAAATGGGATATAAATTATTGATTCCGGGCGTACAGTAAAATAACACGAACTATGACCTCATTGTTCATCTGAAAATCAATTGTAGTTTGTGTGTAATTCAATCTTTAGCAAGGCATAAAAAAATCGTATTTTGTTATTATATAATTCTATATATATTAAATTTGACGAAAAGCAGATTCATATTTTTGTACAAAAACCTGCATATTTTAAAACTCATTTAAAAACTATGGATGACACCAGTAATTCGTTGGCATCCATTTTTTTGCCAAGAAACGGCCGGAATTTTAAACTATTCCCCTCATATCTCATACCGAATGTTTGTAGATCTGCTCCACACGATACCACATCAGTTACAGGGTGTGCTAAAAAATGCTCCACAGATGAAAGCCTTCACTACAATATTTATACTAAATTTTCGGCTTCAATGTACAAGTGATTATATACCCCGTCAAACGGCGCACCCATTTTATCGAGACTACAAACTAAACATACAACAATTGACCGAACTGCATTTTAAGATTCACCAACGAAGCCTTAGTCCGCGGAATATGAACATTTGTGTTCAAGCAGTTGGCTGAGATCAACATGAATCATTTCGAGAATTTTTAGCTAGACTACTTTGCCCCCTTAGAAATTAATTTCTAATTATTCCATTAGGATCGACTACATATACAATTACAATTGAACGGCAACCCCCAACCTTGGCCGAAGTCTTCAAGGATGTAATTGTTTTCGTCCAGATACGGACAGGCACCGAAGATCGTACGGTTGCTGTGCGGACACACATTAGCAATTTGGGCATACGAGTGAATCCTCGTATGTGGCGCAACACCACACATGTCATCTTCAAGGAAGGCCTACTTTCGACCTATAAAAAAGCCATTGCATGGAATATACCAATTGTGAGCTTATTATGGATTGAAGCTTGCCAAAATGAGCTGCGTCTGTGCGAGACTGCTAAGTATCCCATCATGTATTTAAAAAAATATCAGTTAGGAAATGTAAAGCGAGTGTATTGCGTAGATATTTTGGCGCCGAAAAAAAAACGTACACGGAGAAATTAAATCGGAAAGAACGGATCAGAAAGGTCTTATAAATTCTATTTACACCAAGTTTAACAAGCAAAAATATGAACGAAAAATATATTCAATGTAAAATACTTGGAATAAAAAACATGCTTATATATATTTAAGAACATTCCCAAAGAACACTAAATAAACAAATGGCAATTGGTAAATCGTAAAATAATATAAAATAAATTTTTTTATATATTCACAAAATTTTCCTACATTTTATTATAGAAGTTAAAGTCAAGAAATAGAAATTTTAACAATTAAACAGGTCACCAAAGTGCGTTTACGACAAATGAAGACTATATATAATTTCTAAGCAAATGAGTTGATAAGACAGATGACGAGAAAAACCTTACTGTGCTTCTACAAGTGACAATCCCAGGACTGCCTCAAGGCGAACTCTCAGCTTTTTGACGATCTTCCATGTGGAATGCCTCTCGTTGGTACATAGGTGTGAATGTGGAGAATATGTAGCGTGAGCAAATCATCTTGAATGTCCCTGGGGTCTATATGGCAACAGAGAACGGAAGAATAGCAAATGGAGCAAGTAAAAATAAGGGTAAATGGGAAGCTGGAATCCTATTTTGGCAAAGAAGTAAGAAACCGTAAGAAGTAGTAATTCTAAATCCACAGATCCAAGAATGCTTCAAGATAATTAGTTTTAGAAGATTAACTTGTAACCAGGTTTCGTAAGAAATAAACATAAAATATAAAAATAAAGAAAAAATATCTGAAATGAACTACTACCAACCAGTAAACAGTTCAAACTGAACTAAACGAATTGTTTATCAGGAAAATACAAATTTAAAAAAATCTAAGCCTACTTGATGTTAGGAAAAAGCAGACTCTTCCGTTTGACGGCATACTTTTAGAAGTTTTCTCAGTAGGCGAGAGAATTAAAAGTGTTCGGCCAGGCGAAAGCCACCGCGGTGGTCGGAGTACATTGTGATTTTCACACAGACACTAGCCGAAGCTATGAGTGTGTGAATCGGTGAGCACAGAAAATCAAGCAAATCGAATACTGTATACCCCATTTATCAGACATCTTCCGATGACTGCTTACCAGCTTACCAGCACAAACAAAATATATTTCAAATACTTTCAATCTTTGCCTTATCCAAAATCTTTACTTTAACCCTTACACCACTCCCTACCGATTGGGCCAATTTAACACCCAATATTTTATGGTCATAAATCAGTATTCAATGAGTGTGTGGCATGTCCAAGTAAGTACGTGTGTGTTCAAGAAATTTCTCTAAATTTTTCAAAAATAATATGCTTGTACAACTGGAGGAGCCATAGCTAAACATTTTCATGCCTATTGAGAAGAGAAAACATAAAATTTCATACGAGACGCGTGTAGAATTTCAAAAAAACAGAGCAAAGGATATGTGACGGCAACCTCGACCTCGACAAGTGAGTGCTGGACCCCAAAAGAAGACGGCGCCGTGAGAAAATAAATTTTAAGAAAGTCTTTCACTTACATTGGCTTTGTCTTCATTTGCAAATTCCCCAGACGTCGCGCCATTAAAATTTTTTCAAAATTACAAGTGTACTTGAAAATCGTTCTAAATGACTGATTAAAATATTGTTACAGTTGAACCAGGACCAGGAGGCATCAAAAAATCGTAAAAGAATGGATTTTGGATTTTTATGACATTTTTATAGTTATTTGAAGAGGCGGCACCAACGATCTGTTTGGACATTTTGAGAACATTTTTACGATCGTTGGTCAATTGGAAAAGTAGGCGACGCTCAAGTGGGTCGGTCCAATGGAATTCAACATGACGTTACGTATACACACATGTATAAATAGAGGCAGCGCTTATTTAACCTTTGTGGGCATTTAAAAAAATAAAACATTATTCAAAATCAAAAATACGAAATACTGATAAGGCAAGTCAAGCCAAGTTGGCAGGCAATGGACCGGACTGGGACCTTTCATTAGTGAATAACCACAAGCCAGGGGCAGACTAATGTACAATTTTTGTTTATTCTATATACACATGTGTATGAAAAATATATTTTTCTAGGTTTTTGGTCTCATTAACAAATTTTCAACAAAATTTAAATATATTCAATACGAGACTCGCAGGTTGCATGAGTCGGTGATTTATATGAAACTTTGACCTTGAAATAAATAATTGCTTAGCTAAAAACTTGCATAGACGTCACATGCCTGGTAGAACATGCGATTAAAGCATGCCCTACTTACCTAAGATTCCTGGGAAATATACTTCAAATATTTGTGTTTTTAAATCGTTTCAAAAGTCAAGCAAAATAATAAGCAACAAAACTTGAGTGCATAATGAAAGATCCAAATTTATTATATCCGAATTTTTCATACACTTTCAAAAAGTTCCATATTACCCTGGACGGAGCAATGAAACAATAATCTGATAAAGCAGAAGAAGTTTAAAAGTTCAATTTATAAAAAACTTCTAGAACTACTGTGCATCACATATTACCAAATTATTATTGTTGCTTTTTATAGACAACTCGAACATCGCGGTTAAATATTTCGGGAACACTGAAAAAAAAGTACAACAAATAGTCTCAGTAAGAACGCTCTGGTTAAGAATATTTTAATTTATAGTCTTTAAAATTAAATAAAAAATTTAAGATGCTATATATTAGGTATTTTTAAGAAATCATATTAAAAAATAGAGGAAAGCTAACTTCGGCTCGACCGAAGTTTATATACCCTTGGAGCATGATATATTTCTGCCAGTTTTTTATATCGCAGCTATACGATATATTCATCCGATTTTGATCAAACTCTCTAAAATTGTGTTGAGACAGATAATATTTATAACTGAAACGTACAAACACGCTACCATTGACAAAAAAAAGTTTTTTTCACTAAAACTATTTTTTCGACCGATCATTCGTTTGGCAGCTATATGCTATAGTCATCCGATTTGGATCAGACTTAACTGAATTATGTGTTAGCATATTATATTGATCAGTAACGAGTTTGGGAGCGATAGCATAGAAAACAAAAAATTGTTCATACTAAAACTTTTTGTCAGATCTATCTTTTGTATGGCAGCTATACTATATAGCTGCCCGATTTGCATAAAACTTGCTGAAATTATGTGAAAGCATTAAAAACTGATAAATACGTGGTTTGGCAGCGATAGCATTGGAAACAAAAAAGTTTTTCTCAGTAGAACTACTTTTTAAACCGATCGTTCCTATGGCAGCTATATGCTATAGTCATCCGATCCGGCCGGTTCCGACAAATGTGCAGCGTATTTATACCAAAAGACTTCGTGCAAAGTTTGGTTGAGATAGCTTTAAAACTGACGGAGGAGATAGCATAGAAACAGACGGACGGACGGACAGACGGACAGACGGACGGACAGACGGACATGGCTATATCAACTCAGCTCGTCATGCTGATCAAGAATATATATACTTTATGTGGTCGGAGATGCTTCCTTCTGTGCGTTACAAACATCTGGACAATTTTAATATACCCTCTCCAAGGATATAAAAACCGAGAAGGGACAACCCGTATTGACATTGTAAGAAGAAAAGCGTGTGTAAATAGCAAGGCTGCAAACCGGTCCTGAACCGAACCCCTTAAAACCGGTTCGGATCGGCTTTTTTGGGTCCGACAAACCGGACCATGAACCGAATCTCAAATATTTTGTACTCCTCGAACCTGAACCAGAACCGGACCACTTTTTAGAAAAATTCGGTTCGGTTTAACAAATTAAGTAGTTTTTTCAACGAAACATACAATATAGAAATTCGTTGTAATCTGACTTTCATTCAAGAAGTTCAAGAAGAGAAGTCAAGAACGAATATGGATCGAGCATTAGAACTTTTAAATGACAACTGTAGAGCATAAGAGGTATGCAACTATGAAGAATATAATGTGGATGAAGGTTGCTTATGTGCTTCAAAAGCATTTCTTGATTTGGACGATTTGGAAGTTATCTCAATAAATCCCTGGAGGACTATATAATTTCAGTTTGTTGTGCTGCACACGCTTAAAATTTAGGAGATAATGATTTTTTAAGGCACAATTCTCCGTACTCACATTATATGAAATCTATGCTTATAAAAAAAATTGAATTGAAATTAAACTCGGTTGAGTTAGGTTAACAAAATATACGAAAGCTTACCAAATATTAAAGATTTTTGAATTCAGAGATCTTTAAAAGAGCTCCACCTTAAAACATTTGATAGTTATACAATTTCTTCTTTAAAGCTACAAGACTCAAAATTACAAAATTAATAAATTGATTTTTATTCCGCTTGCTTTTCATTTCGAGCAACCGTTCTGAAATCTTTTGTTTATTACTATACTCCTTCGATAAACGTTATTCTAGTATGAGTATAGTAGTAGTGGTAGTAAATGATGTTATAGATTCCTTCGACTATAGTCCAATACATCGACAAATGTAATAAAATTTTGGAAAGGTGAAGAACAGACGACTTTGTGTTAACTATACTTGCTGTTTCAGCAACTCAGGAATCTGTTTAACGGGCCTTTTCAACACTTTACAATCTAAGAAGATTGCTTATTAATTTAAACTAAGCGGTTCTCAAAAGTTGTAAATGTCAGCTAATGAATTTGATAATTAAAAATTGCATAATTGACATGAAGAATATTATTTTATAAAATAAGTGTTAATAAATCGAAATTATTCTTCTATGTGCAAGCAAACCGAGGTTCGAACCAAAACCTTGGGTTCAGGGGTTCCGAGAACCGTTCCGCGAACCAAACCTTAGGCTTTACAACGGGTTCGAACCCCCGGACCGAACCTTCTGTAAAATTTTAGAGGTTTGCAGCCTTGGTAAATAGAAAACGGTATAAATAGAGTGTAAATAAAAACAGAAAACCCGAAAAAACTTCGTTTATACTTTCTGGAATTTTAATAATATTCGATAATTATAGTCGAGGGTTGTGAGGATAAGTCAGCTCAGCTGGAGAAAGATTAATATTGGAGAGCATACTGGGATTTGAAAATTCTGTACAAAAATTTCATACTAGAATCAAGAATTTTTATTCTTACCTGATAGAGCTGAAGAAACATCGATGTTTTCGAAATCATCGAAATAAATCATCTATGTAAAATCGATGTTTATTTCAAATTTTGTGAGTCAGGTGATGTAACTTCCTAAAGCACTTTCTTGCTTGAGATTAAGTTGGAAATAAATAAAGAATGTATATAATATAAATAAATTTTATAAATTATAAAAGCAATGATCCTACTAGGGCTTGAACAAATATTTCTTTTTTAAGTTCTTTGAAAATTATTAAAATTTTTATAAAGGAACATTACACGGTTCAAATTCTTTGGCTTTACTGAGAGTCTGTCCAGCTTTACTGAATATTCTGAATATTCTTTACCCTTATATTTTTTAGCCACTTTCCATTTTTTGTGTGTTTCACTGCATCTTGCATATTAGTGGGATAATTTGTGAAATAGTGGCATATTTTCTCCCAGAAATTTGCAAAGTGGCATCTTAAAAAAGGGTTTTGGAGTTGCTGTGTTGAGTGTTGAGTCAAATTATGGATAAGCCTTAACCACATTCATATACATTAGGGCTTGGTCCAATTAGATTTTTTTGGATATTTGCATATGGAATCTTGACAGGACCTTAAATTTGTCATCTTACCTTTCTTAAGGACGCCAAGTAAATTTTATAAGAAAATAGTGTGGCGGTGTCTTGTTCATGTAGGGTTGCAAAAACATCGATTGTGAAAAAAATCATCGATGTCTGCGGCTTAAATAAAAACATCGATGCATCGATGTTTCTCCAGCTCTATTATCTTACGTCTAATATCGAACATTCTTGATCTAAGTATGAAATTCTCTATTTTAGCGCTGAGTGCATTTAAAAACAGCTAAAAACACAGACTTAATAATATGTTAAGGTAGAACTCTGTAGAAAAAGAAACATTTAAAAACTTTGCAAAGGTAAAGACAGGTTCGGGTCAGGTACTCCAGGGCCGAACCTATTAAATTGTGGACCCGAACCACACCACCTCTTGTTGAAAAAAAGTTCGGTACAAAACTTATCCTGAATCATCTTTAAGAACATAATAATTTTTGACCAAAAGACACTTCTGGTCGCCATGGATAAAAATAAAATACAATAAATTGGATCATTCGAAAATTGATTGTTATAGCAATAAACAGAAAAAATTGGATGCGTTCTTCGCTATATCGGGGGTTGTTAGAAAAGGATCGCGCGTTCTGTATTTACACGGTCTACGTATATCCTTTTTTTTGGGTGGTTGTTGGAGAAAAGAGCTACCACAGAGGCTCGACCTTCGGGACAAGTTCGATGCTGTGGACCGAATCTTCTTCCGGGTTTCAGGGTTCGGTGCGCCGCGAAGGAAGTAAAAACGAAAAAATTAATTATAGAAAAAGAGAACGATAGAACCAAAAAACCATACAATTATAAATCGCGAAATTCGCTCAAAACATAATTTAGATATTTAAATAATTCCCAAAATTCATTTAGTAAGTCGATGAAGCCCGAACATAACATACTCTGTATCCCCCAAAGCTTGTATTTATCTAATAAGGTGATAAAGAAGCCATAAAGTGTGTCAAGTGCTGCCCATCACCGTTGAACCGGTGGTACCCAGCAACAAAATTTGTTTTGCTTATAACTCGACTATCGTTCGTGCGATCTTACTCATTTCCTTGGCGAAGCGATAAATAATCTTGATTACAATATATCTCTAGAAGTTACAAACCATCTATCTGCAAATCTGTGGGAGATACGAGGTTTTTTCTAAATTGCGGGGGCTGGAGGGGGCGTGGCAAAAATTGAAAATAAACTTGATCTGCCTGCAAGTATAAGAAGCATTTGTCCCATACATGTCAAACCTCTATCTCTTACCATATCTGAGATCTGTTTGTTCATACGGACGGACAGACGGACGGACAGACGGGCTATATCGACTCGGCTGTTGATGAATATATATACTTTATAGGGTCGGAAATGATTCCTTCTTCCTGTTACATACTTTTGCACAAACTTAATACACTCTATGAACCTTCGGTACAGAGTATAAAAATTATCAAAATGGGTTCAACATTTCTTAAGAAATTCGGGCCAAAGTGCGTCAAGACATGGAAAAAAATTTCCAAGTAAAATTGTTGTTTATTATTGTAAAACATATCGTCAGATGTGCTTCAAAGATTTACATGTTTATAACACCCTGATAGATAATTTAATAAAATTAAAAATAAATCAAAAAAAATAACTTCTAAAGGTACCCAGAAAACGCATAATAAAATTGTCTGCTTGTCTATAAAATGTCTGTCACTTCCGAAATCGATCAATCGGAATTGGGGAAAGTATTTATTTTCAAGGAACATTTTGTAGTCTCCCAAAGTTTTGTGGATAGATGGTTCATACCTTTTACAGATATTTAGTAATGAGCATTATTTATCGATTAGTCAAGAAATGAAAAAGATCGGAAGATTCTCAAGATATGAGCAATAAAAGACCAGTGATCAAAGACAATCTTAGAGAGAGAGAAAGAAACAAAAGGGAGAGAGAGAGAGAAACTTAGAGATGAGCGTATAAAAAAACAACAGAAATTTGGCATGATTCCGGCGGGACTTCTTGGACAAGACTGGTACAGGGTATATTATAGTCGCTTGACCGACTTTCTCACTTGTTTTTATTTGTAAATTCTAAAGTAAGGAGAAAACCATCTTAAAGTTATCTGAAATAAACCTGGACCATAGAAAAACATTCTCCAAATCAAAATAAAAAATTATCTTGGAAATTTGCCAATATAGAACTGCGTCTGATTTAGAAATAGTTTGTTATCACCTTAACCAGTAAATTCAGCTGTGCAGTAAGTAGATATGAAAAACTTTTGAGCCTTAACATTTAGCTCTCTGGTTCAAGCTTAATTATATAAGTTTTTATTAAAACTTGTGATATAAAGTTTCATTTTAGTAACATAGAATTCATTCCGAATTGGGTCAAGTATTAAGCCTAGTATTTAAAGGAATGATTCACCCCTGTGCTTCTTGAACAAAACCCACATACCATAGACAAACAATTCTCACACTTGACTCCTCTGTATTGTCGCCGCCACCCCAATGGGTCATGTTATGCTTAGTTAAGTCTGATAAGTATTTCTTTTTTTCAGTTACTATAAACCAAATGCATTGAGCACAAATGCAAATAGCGGTAAATGACCTCAAAAAATGTAAGTAAACCAAAAAGGCAACTTCTATATAAGTCAGGGCTAGGCCATGTGTGTGGCTTGGAAATGAAATAAATTTCTCGGTTTGGTTTTGGTGTGGCAAGTTTTGAAAGGAATGCCATGTCAACAAACAAATTTTCTAAGCAACCAAAACCATAAATCATCAATGAGCCGTGAATACAGGCTAATGAAGTGATTTATTACAATCCCTAGAGCTCAGCTCGACAAAAAAAAGGATAATTTCAACTGAGTTTCACACTTGAATTGCAACGGTTAATGAGCCGCAGAGTATCGAGCTCCATCTTGAACATATCGAATGCCCTTAGTTTATGGCGAAAACCCATATAATTATTGTATGTGAGTGTATGTACATTGTACATATATATCCCACGAGACTCGCAACTTTGCCTCAACATTGTATTTTGACATATTTATGTGTTGGCCGAGCCAAGTGCGTACAAAAAGAGTGTCTCACATATCACATGGACCTGCTGATGCATTTATGCATTTTTAATATGTATTTTGGGTACATAGCTCCATAAATATTATCCTGGTAATCCAATACGCCAAACTCCAATTCACACTTGAGTTGGGATGAGAAGGTTATCTTTAGATACAAACCGTTTGCCGCATTTGAGGGGCAATTATCAGCATCGTTATGTGGTAGTAATTCCTATAAAAAAGAATAAAAACCGAAAGTGGATCTCAACTCAAGTGGCTCAACTCTTATCCAAAACCATTTAATGGCCACTAACAACATGTCTTTAGCACTCTTTTTAATTTTGTGATAATCAACTGAAATACTAAGCTCTTATCAGTGAATCCTTTTAGTTTTGAGTGAACCATTGAAATTATTTTAGATTCAAAATTTTTACGAAGTATGTTAACCAATGTTTTAAGCAACTAATACCTAAAATGTTGAGATCATAGCTCTGGCGGCTGTGTTTACTGGTCTGGTTCAAAAACTTTAATTAAAAAGATTGACGCTTTTTAGACCAAACTTTTCAATTTTCGATTTGAAATATCAAGGCAAGTTGAAGCTCATAAATCGGGTTACATTCGAATTCCGAATATCCACTTAATTTGACAAGCAACCAAAAATCTGCTTCCTGGTGATTCCAATTTGATTGATTTTTCCCAATTGATTTCAGATTTTTTCTCAATTCAAATCGGTTACTTTATTTAATAATTTAATGCTAAAATAAATAATGACAGAATTAACTTTATTATGAATAGTAATTTTTTTCGAAATTTTTTATGCATGTGGTTTTGGTGTTGTTTTGAAACTGTGCTAACAGTAAAATCTACTGAAGAAATATGTAAGCTTTACGTATTTATTTTAGCACGAGTTTTGTTGTTGCATTTAACAACTGTACTCCTAGTAAAATTAACTACAATTATTTTGTCAAATTTTTCTTTGTTTTTATAAGTTACTGCTACTACAGTAACTTTACCACAGAATTAGTAACTCTGAGTGATTTTTTCATCATTCAACTGTACCCACAAGTTAATTTAACCACACATATGGTATAAAATTTTGAATGTGTTTGATGCACCGATTAACTATTCCGACGGCAAATCTAACCGCGAAAATTGTTGACTTAGCAAATTTAAGTTGGTCTTTTATAGAGCACTTCAACTGAATTTGAACTTGAGAATTCCTAGTGGTCTCATTTATGCGATATTCAAGAAATTTTTCGTGCAAATGTTTAGGCAGATTTAATACAAGTAATATGTTAGAGGCGTTGCTTTTAACGCGCGCGTAGCGTAACTGGTAAAGACGTGCTTCCAATCGTGTTGAGACCAATAACCCCGAGTTCGAATCCCCTCAGAGTAAGTAAAAATTTTTCAAATTTAATAAATATTTGTTTAATTTCAATAATTGTTTCAGAACCAAATTTGGTGGGTGGGGGAGTAGTGGGGTTGCCTCTTCTGCTTTGGAATGAGCTCAAGTAGATTACTAACTTGTAACAGCTAAAATAGTATCGCACCCTACTATTCTACAATTGTGTAACAGCTGTTAAATTACCAATTGTATGGTAAAATTACTGTAAACTCAGTAAGAAAAGTACTTATTGTAAACATCGGTAAATATTACTTATTTATATCGGTTGGCGCATTTTTAAACGAGATTTTCGGTTAGATTTACTATAGCAATAGTTAGTCTTACGAAGACTTACGTGAAAGTTACTACACAATTTGGTCAATTTTACCAACTTTGTGGGTTGGCGCATTTCCAACCCACAATATCGGTTAAATCTACCCACAGATTTCTTTGTGTGTAGGGTCCAAAAATATGCCACATTAAAAAGGATTGTTTTCAAAAAGGATTTCTCTAGCTTTTCTATTTCGTATCATTTATTAACTAGCCTTTTGCTACCATTTTTGGCCGCTTATACTAGTGTGAAGTATTAGGTTTAAGAGTACTTGGCAGTGTCTTTAGTCCTATCGATAATGTATAAGTATTTAATGTAAGATTTAATGAGAAAATATGGAAATTTGGTGTAGATGGTGTTCTGCTAGAGTCGCGGTGAGTTGAGGTCCTTGGGTAAGACTCTCTTTAACCTTCTCCTTTAAAGTACTGCTTGGATTCTGTGTTTTCTTAGTAATCTTTTAGCCAAAAACAAATCAATCATAGTAAGTTAAGCGCCCTTAACAATATGCGAGATTTTTCTTGCAAGTGTCATTTTACATAGGGGTGCTTAAATTATATGACTCCTAAAAAAGAAAGGGTTGCAAGAAAATATGGCATCGTGTAAAGGACGTGTTTTGATTCTTGTTTTTGCCTTACAAAAGTCTGACTAAAGCTGCGATGCGCTCAGCAAAGGTAAAAAAAACCGCAACCGTACCGGTACCAACGATTCGGTTTCGTTCCGGTTATATCGGTTTCAATAATAACGGTAAACGGTTTTCGGTTCCCAACAAAAAATTTGTTTCGATTCCGGTTCCGGTACGCGATTTGAAACGGTTTATTTCGGTTAACGGTTCCGGTTTCGGTTCCGGTATTATGCCCTGGAGAAAAGTAACGACTTTTGCCCAAAATGGAAGAATTGGACTTGGTTGATATGTGGTTTTAACAAGGCGGTGCCACATGCCAGAATGATGTAATTTTATACCACTAAACTGTTTTGTGTGGGTCTAGTCCTTGAACCCGACTTGATGATTTTCCTAATACAATTTTCTAAATTTGAAAATCTATATCAATAAAAAAGTTCAACCTGTTCAATTGATTGACTGGTGACTGCCGCACAGCCTAAACCATAAAAGATAGCAAGCTGAGTTTTTCACAATTTATTACACAGTTCGACAATATCCAACTTTTTTTAAAAGCCCGGCATAAGACCCTTAAATTATGATAAAAGGGACCTTTGTAAGCATCACCTTATACCCAGTTTTTCAAATGAAGCCTAGGTTCGCGTTTAATGGGTACTTTTGTACTTGCAACACACAACAATAAGAATTTTAACTAAGTTTTTAATGGCTTAAGATAAAATTCTCCAAAATTCAGCAAATGGGGACAGGGTTTTGGGGAAACGACATATAAAAAATTCACTTAAATCGAGCAGACGGAAAAAAAATTTTTTTTTTTTTTTCAAGGTACCTCCAGAAGGAGTTAAACCTTCATTCTTGAATATCTTATAATTATAATTGCAAATTTATTTATCATTATGGTAATATAATGATTTTATTTGATTTGATATGGTAAGAAAAAGATGTTTGACATGTGTGGGACAGGCAGATCAAGAGTTCAATTTTTTCCACTCCTCCGCAATTTGGAATAAACCAAGGCAGCAAGCCGGTCCTGAACCGAACCCTTTAGAACCGGTTCGGTTCGGTCTTTTTTGGGTCCGATGAACCGGACCATTAACCGAGCCCCTAATTTTTTTGACTCCTCGAACACGAACCCGAACCGGACCACTTTTTCGAAAATGAGGTTCGGTTCGCCAGATTAAGTATTTTTTCCAACAACACATACAGGGAAATATAGAAATCCCTTGTAATCTGACTTTAATCATCATTTAAGAAGTTCTCCAGTCCCACGACAGAATTATACTATCACCGTCGATATTGGAGCGAATATGGCCTGAGCAGGAAAACTTTTAAATGACAACTGCAAATCAGAAAAGGAATGCAACTATGAAGAATGAATTGTTGATGAAGGTTGCTCATGTGAATCAAAACCATTTCTTGATTTGAAGGACTCTATAATTACAGTTTTTTGTGCTACACGCGCTCTAAACAAAGTAGTTAACGATTTTTTTAAGGAAGTTTAATTTGACATTAGCAGAGATCGTACACTTCAGTTTGAAAAAACCAGTGCTAGACTGTGTGACGCGATGGAACTTAACCTACAAAATGGGCGAACGTTTACTAACTATTAAAGATTTTAGCATTCAGAGTTGATTAAAAGTGCTTCAGCTAAAAACATTTGAATGGAACGTAGTTCAATATATCTGTTTAAAGCCTCACATTTACTACCAAGTGATTTTTATTACGCTTGCTTTTCATGTTGAGCAATTCTAAAATCTTATTACTGTCTAAGTGCCTCGATAAACGTTCCTCTATTATGAGCTCAGAACCAATATTAGTTGCAGTGCTCTTATACCCGAGATTTCGAACTTTGGTAACTTCTGGTCAAAAAAAATAAGTTTCAAAGCAGCAAATTACAGAATGCTGAAACTCCAAAAAGACATTCTGAATGAGAGTTTTCAAAATTCAACTTTAAATGACTCAACGTCTGCTTGTGAAGAAGAGAAGTTTATGAAAGCAATAAACAAATATTGAATTTCAAATCTGTAAATGATGTTACAGACATCGACAAAAATGTTTTAAAATTGTGAAAGGTCAAATAATTACAAGAACTTAAAAAATATTGCCCTGACTTAACTTGCTGTTCCAGAAACTCAGGTATCAGGTATCATTTAAGAGCTAGTATAGATGAACAGCTCCTAGAAGGTATAATATACAATACAAGCAGTAAATTAATTTAATGTTTAATTTGTCTATCATTAAATGTCCCGTTTTACAGAATGACACAAAATGAAATGAAAAAGGCGTTCCACACACACATTATTGGCCCAAATTTGAAAATTTTGTTTACTAATTTTTGAGGAACCTATGTATAGAAAAGTAAAAATTGTTTTTATAACACACACATTTTTTTCTACAAATTTATGGTATAGATATATTCAAGCGAACCGAGGCTCGAACCAAAACCTTGGGTTCAGGAGTTCCGAGAACCGGTCCGCGAACCAACCTTAGAATTTACAACGGGTTCGAACCCTCGGACCGAACATTCTGCAAAATTTTAGAGGTTTGCAGCCTTGGAAAAAACGTCAAATCTCGGTTCGTCCCTTCTAGAGATAGTTAGTAATTAGCAAATGCCAGTTTTAACATCGTTACAGTAGTGGTGTCATCTATTTGCCTGTTTTGATATGGTTACAGTAGTGGCGCCGCCTACCACTGCAGGAACAAGGCATACTAAACAAGGTAGGCTCACTCGCTCTCTCAAAACTCCGTATACCCAGCGGCGCAGAGTCAAAAATGTAATGAACTACAATCGCTGATTTTCGTTAGAGAGATTGTAATCGAAAACAAACAGACTGCGAACATTCTGCATTACAATTTTAAAAATAATGTACGCATTTGTAATGGGAATCCGAAAACTGTTCGGCTCTAGCATACATCCTTAATACCTAGTAATGCAGGTTGTCGGCAGCCCGCTTACAAAGCGGCCATGCACATGGCAAAGTAATGCAGATTGTATGGGAGTATTTCCTTCATACTGATGGCAAAGTAACCCAGGAGTAACCCATTTCGTAATGGCAATTTGCGCCGCTGGGATATTTCAATACAAAGCCTACTAAGCTACTAAGTAAAACACAAAAAAATCGTCCGCGGAGATACTTTGCTTACAGAGAGAAAACCAAACCCGATGTTTTGATTTTGCCGATAATTTTTGGATTTTAATATTGAAAATGTTGTTATTATACCCTTGGAGAGGGTATATTAAAATTGTCCGTATGTTTGTAACGCACAGAAGGAAGCATCTCCGACCACATAAAGTATATATATTCTTGATCAGCGCGACGAGCTGAGTTGATATAGCCATGTCCGTCTGTCCGTCGGTCTGTTTCTATGCTATCTCCTCCCTCAGTTTTAAAGCTATCGTAACCAAACTTTGCACGAAGTCTTTTGGTACAAATACGCTGCACATTTGTCGGAACCGGCCGGATCGGATGACTATGGCATATAGCTGCCATAGGAACGATCGGTTGAAAAAGTAGTTTTAGTTAGAAAAACTTTTTTGTTTTCAATGTTATCGCTCCCAACTCTCGTATTTATAAGTTTTCTATGATTTCACATAATTTCACCGAGATTTATCAAAATCGGACAACTATATAGTATAGCTGCCATACAAAAGATAGGTCTGAAAAAAAGTTTTAGTATGAAAAACTTTTTTGTTTTTAATGCTTCCGCTCCCAAACTCGTTAATGATTAATATGATATGCTAACACACAATTTTGTCAAGTCTGATCCAAATAGCATATAGCTGCCATAGGAATGATCGGTCGAAAATAGTTTTAGTGAAAACTTTTTTGTTTTCAATGTAGTTCGTTATAAATATTATCTGTCTCAACACATTTTAATTTGATCAAAATCGTGAATATCGTGTCCGTTAGAACAGGCAATATCCAAGGGTATATTAACTTCGGTCGAGTCGAAGTTAGCTTGCCTCTATTATTATACCCTTGGAGAGGGTATATTAAATATGTCCGGATGTTTGTAACGTATAGAAGGAAGCATCTCCGACCACATAAAGTATATATATTCTTGATCAGCATGACGAGCTGATTTGATATAGCCATGTCCGTCTGTCCGTCCGTCCGTCTGTCCGTCTGTTTCTATGCTACACTCAAAAAACAACTCGCCCTAAAAAGTGCCATTTTCGCCCTAATATTTAGAAAATCGCCCTAAAAAAGGGGCCAAAGGCGACTCGCCTTATATTTAAGAAAATGCTTTTCTAAAAAATGGAAATTGTGTTCTAGATTTCAGGGCAATTTTTCTAAAAAACCCTTCGACAATTTCAGCTGTTATGTCGATTTAAAATTCCCAAGCGATTATCGCAGCGCTGGTATGAGGAGGAAGCAGCTGGCAGTAAAAGACTAAAAAAAAAAAATTGTAGAAAGAGGAGGACGACCGACCATAGACCAACCCCGTGTGTTGATTGTTGTTGGATCCACCCCCCTAACTTCACCCCCCAATCACAACCTCCCGTCACCTCTTCACCAACCCCTCTTTTTTTTAAGCTGTAAATTATTACTCTTTACTGGGACTTGAACTCGGGACCACTCACAAATACTGAACATACGACGGACGACGTCTTAGCCCACTCGACTATTAGCCTTAAGCAAGACGTTGCGTCATAACCGTAGTTAAGAATGTACGCAGTTAGTCTAGGTGACATGACATTCGCTTAGCAAACGTGGAGGCCTGGGATCAAGTCCCAGTAGGAGCAAACTTTTTCTTCTTATTTTTATGTTTTTTTTTCTATTGTTCGTTTTTAAATGTTTTTTTTTTTAATTTTGTTTAGCAATACCTTGCGTTAAAATCGTACCTATAAATTTGTGTGCCGTATTTGGCGCTTAAGTACTCACTTTTGCCACTCAATAAGAAGCAAGGGTCGTGGTGGAGTGGATGACATTTGCTTAAAAAAAATCGGGGACAGGAATCAAGTCCCCGTAGGACCATACTTTTTTCTTATTTAATGGTTCTTTTTTATGTTTTTTATTTATATTTGAGGAGTTTTTAACATTGACTATATTTTATCCTTTAATCGATAACATGGTGTAACGTATGTCAAGACAAAACAAAAACTTGCTCAATACATCTACATTCTTCAGGCATTGCGAATGGACATTAGTGTGTGTAAACGAATGCCATTAAATGGACGGCTTCGTCAATTTTTCAAACTTTTTAAGAAAGGTGGTGGATTTAGAAAAACTTTCTTAAAATTAGGGTTTATTTTCTTAATTTTAGCGCAAAGTACCCTAAATTTGTAACAAATATTTTCTTAAATCAAAGGCGAAATTACCATAAAAATTAGAAAAGGCAATAAAGCAAATTCACCCTAAAATTTAGAAAAAAAATATATTTTTCTTATTTTTAGAAAGTATTTTCTAAAAAAATTAATTTTTAGGTCAACTTTTCTAAAATTCAGAAAATTTTTTTCGTAAATATAGAAATTTTTTCTAAATTTAAGGGCGATTTCGATTTTAGGGCGATTTTCTTAAATATAGAAAAATAACTTTCTGAGTGTATCTCCTCCGTCAGTTTTAAATCTATCTCAACCAAACATTGCACGAAGTCTTTTGGTATAAATACGCTGCACATTTGTCGGAACCGGTCGGATCGGATGACTATAGCATATAGCTGCCATAGGAACGATCGGTTCAAAATGTAGTTCTAGTGAGATAAACTTTTTTGATGAATATATCGTATAGCCATATATCAAACTGGCAGCTTATATCATGCTCCAAGAGTATATAAGCTTCGGTACAGCCGAAGTTAGCTTCCCTCTATTTTTTTTTTATAAAATCGATTTTTTTCCAAGGCTAAAAAATTTTGAAAATTTTTCTGCTGATTTTAAAATTATTAGAAAAAAATAGATGGTATTCCTTTGTTTCTTCTCAATTTACATGTTTTCAGTTTTTTGATATCATCGCGCTTGTAAAAGTTATAGCCCAAAAACTATAACTATGCAACATCTCTGTTACAAAAGATAGCCTTTTTTTGTAAACTTGTGTAATTTGTTATAATTTTAATTTATTCATCAGTATTGATATGATTTGATTTGAGTTGGTAAGAGATAGAGGTTTGACATGTATAGGACATATAGTTCTTATATATGCAGGCAGATCAAGCTATATTTTCAATTTTTTACACTCCTCCGCAGTTTGGAAAAAACTTAAAATCTCGGTTCGTAACTTCTACAGATAGTTCGTAATTAGCAAAGGTCTGTTTTGAAATGGTTACGGTAGTGGCGTCATCTATTTGTCTGTTTTGATATGGTTATAGTAGTGAATACGGGATAAACCACAAACGACTACCTCTACTACCACTACTGCCATGTTTTGAACCGAACCAGTAATAATCCAAATGCTAAAATGTGGATTCATATTTAGGGAAAATATTTTGATATGCATCTCTTCCTATAAGAATTTAAAAAAATAGAACCCTCGTACCCACAGTTCCTAATTTCTATCATAAACAATCAAAAAACGTCACATGCTCTGGCGCTCAGGCTATCTACATAAACAAACACGTTGCCAGAGGTCACCATAAGGTACTTGCATTTAAATTTTTATGCAATGTTACCCACTCACTCGCATATTTCCTGCACATTTTGCTAAGTAAAAAGTTTTTCCCACAAACAAAAATCAACAATACTTGAACCTATTTAAATAAGATTTCATATTCGTACACACACATCCATAACTATTGTATTAGGGGAAACTGTCAAAAAGCCATGATCAAACCGTACAGCTCAATGCTGATCAGGCAGCCATTTGCCATCGGGCCTCAACCATGGCAAGCAGGTAGCAGCTCATCATTTTGTGGTGGCTCAGGTAAGCGGACAATTTGTTCCGGCTAGGTAAACATCATAAAAATGGAAACACGCGCCGACAGGATCGACAATTGATCGGTACCAGAAAAGGACAACACTGTCAATTGTGTTGTGAGTGAGTGCTCGAGGTCCTTTAACCAAAAGAAAACAAACAACATCCCAATAAATATGTTTTCACTGACAACGTCAGGGAAAAAATTTTTTTATCCCTTGTTGTTGGGTTATATAATTTTGAATATACATGCAGGGGATTTTTTTGGTGCATTACCTGGCGCTTGCTAATTAGGTCGTCCGTGTTTTTTTTAACGAATGTTTACTTGATGATCTTTTAACTGCTCAACAACAGGGGGTGGTGGCTAATGGAAGAGATAGCGCTTCAAAATGGCGACTTTTGCTGAAACGTGGAAAATAAATTAAAAGGGGGAAGTGTTTATTGAAGGCATTTTTATTTTATTACTAAAGTTCAATTACACAGTGCGACAAATTTTAACTTTTTTCAAAACTATCAAACTACACTATGCGGAATCGATAGTGCTACCCGAGATGAGTAAGTCCCTTTTTTTAAGAAATACTCCCGGAAAACGTGAATTTTTTTTAAAAGACAGTTTGCAGCTATCACTAAAACTGAATGAGCTGTTTGCCCAAAACTAATGGCACCTTTTTTTGTTGTCGCACCCAATTTCAAAAACTTTGAGGGTCCAGAGCAAAAAAAGTGCTACCAATCCAAACGCGCGATTCTGCATAGTGTAGTTTGGTAGTTATTTTGACTGTTGCACTGTGTTATCAAACATTTTTTTATATCCCAACAACTTTCCAATTGTGGCCAGGTTTGGCGCAGCAGTTAGTGTGTCGGACTGCTGTGCGGGAGGCGTTAGTTCAATTCCGCCTCAGACCATCTTATAAAGAGTTTTTTTCTTTCTTTAGAAAATAGCTTTTATACATCCGGTCACCTTCACCAGCTATTGGCGCCAGCTCTGAAGTCACTAGCATGGTAAGCCTTCTCAAACTTTGCCGTTCGGATTCGGCGTTAAACTGTAGGTCCCTTTCTCTTGGCGAAAAATTAAAAGCACACACGCCAAGAAATTGAGAGAAGCTGTGCTTAGCCCTTTGGGGCTGTATAGCCAATATTACATTTTACAACTACTTCTTTATCTTTATGGAAAAAGATCCGCTTCATTAATTCTTCAAATTACTATTTGTAAAGCTTTTGGCACTATTTCTCCCATATTCCATTATTTACGTAAGTTAGTTTGTAGATTTCTAGTAATTTTTTTTATTTGCAGTTTTTTATCCCTCTGATATTTACCGAATCTTTTGAATAATAAAGCAAAGAATTCAAATTACGATAGGAAGGTCTTCCGATAACAATACCAGCAGTCCTTGAAATACATAGCAATACAGACAGTGATTGGAGAGGTGTTCATGTGTCATGCTCGAAATAATTGCAAGGACGAGTAAAATTTCTAAGTATAAGAAAAAGCTAAGCTCGGTTCTACCGAAGTTTATATACGCTTGCAGCTTGTTTAGTTTATAAATTAAGGTTTTAAATAATTTTCGTCGTACATTCTTAGCTGAAATTTTTACCAACTCAGCAATAGATGGCACCACTACTTTAACCATTTGCTTGTCAGTGTGTAATATGCTATGGGATATATTAATCAGATTTTGACCAAATTCCCCAATATTGTGTGGAAACCGATAATATTTTTAAATGGAAATTAAAAAGACGCTACCGTTGAAAACCACAAAATTTTTCTCATTGGAACTACTTTTTTGACCGACCGTTCCCATGGCAGCAAACTTGGCAGAATTTTGTGTTAGCATTTAATATTGATCACTAACAAATTTGGCAGCGATAGCACTGAAAACAAAAAAATATGTGAGTGTTGTTAACACTCACGAGGCTTTGATGTGAAACATGATGGTAAATTTAAGAGCTTAATTTCAAAATCACATGCTCTCTCAATGGTTATAAATCAGCAATGACAATCTTTCAAAGGAATAAAACGGGGAGTAGAAATACCAACAACATAATCACTGGCTTCTGTGTTCTTCCTTCTTTTTTGGAATTCTGTTAAGTCACTGACAAGTCATTAATTTGTTACTGTAAAGTCACTGTTTAGTCACTGTCGAGTCACTGTTAAGTCACTGTCAAGTCACTATCAAGAAACTCTCAAGTCGCTATTTAGTTACTGTCAAGTCACTGTGAAGACACTGTCAAGACACTGTCAAAACACTGTCAAGTCACTGTCAAGACACTGTTAAGTCACAGTAAATTCACTGTTTAATCAATGTCACGTCACTATTTAGTCACTGTTACGTCACTGTCAAGACACTGTCAAGACACTGTGACTAGACTTTCAAGTCACTGTCCAGTCACTGTCAAGTCACGACAAGTCAGCGTCAAGTCATTGTTCAGTCACTGTTTAGTCACCGTCGAGTCACTGTTGAGTCACCACCACTTTCCCTCCACGCTCCTCCCTCTTCCCATCACTTTCCCCCTCTTTCCAGACGCTTTCACCTTCTTTCACCCCTTTCCAAAGTTTTTCTTACAAAGACTTTTTTCAGACCTATCTTTTGTATAGCATCTATTTTATATAGTTGTACGATTTTCGTAAGCATAGAAATCTGATAAATACGAGGTTCGCAATCTTTTGGGTTAAAGACAAAATAGTTCTTCTCACTAAAATTACTTTTTCCTACGGCAGCTATTTGCTATAGTCATCCGATCCAGCCGGTTCCGACAAATGATTAAGATAGCTTAAAAACTGATGGAGGAGATAGCCTAGACACAGACGGACGTCATACTTTACATACTTTAAGTATTGTATATACTTTATGTGGCCGGAGATGCTTCCTTCAAAGCTCATCAAACATCTGGACAATTTTAATATACCATCTGCAAGTGTATAAAAATATACCCTGGCGAGGAAAAATGTATCCCGAATTTCCATTACCTACGTTAACTTAAATGTGAAAAAAATGTACTATTTTATTACCGAAACTTTAGGGCTTTCTTCCGATTTCATCATATTCAGTAGCTAGGTGTTCGACAGTTCTGTGTACCGAGTTTCCCAAAAATTGTAGAAGCATATGTACAGTGTACGCCCTTTATACGATTTAAATTAGAAACTGATTTGTAAATGATCACACAGGTTTACAAATAGCCAACAGATAGCCAACTTTCCACTTGTGTCAGAAGGTCGGGCTTATGACATGTTTGGATAAACGTGTGTTAAGGGAGGTTTGTCTACATTTATAGGTCCTGAGTTCATGTTAAGTAACCCTGATAAAATTGGTTTTTTAAATGTAAACTGCATTATATTTTTATATTTATTTATTAAACATCAGAATTAATAAATCTAAATCAAATTAATTTAATAAGTGGCATTCATTATGGTTTTTATACTCTGTACCGAAGGTCCATAGAGTATATAAAGTTTGTGCTAAAGTATGTAACAGGCAGAAGGAATCATTTCCGATATATATTCTCGATCAGCATCAACAGACGAGTCGATATAGCCATTTCCGTCTGTCCGTCCGTATGAACAAACAAATCTCAGAGATGGTACGAGATAGAGGTTTCACATGTATGGAACAAATGCTTCTTGTACTTACAGGCAGATCAAGTTTATTTTCATTTTTTGCCACGCCCGCCACCGCAATTTTGAAAAAAGTCATATCTCCCACAGTTTAGTATATTGACGATTTGTACCTTCTAGAGATAGTTAGTCATTAGTAATATGTATCGATTTGCTGAAGAAATGATAAAGATCGGATGAGCGGTTCTCAGGTTAGGAACTAATAACAGAATCACCCCCCGCCACCCCCTCTCACCCTTTCAAAACTAACGCCGCACAATCTTAAAGAGAGAGACAGGGAGAGAGAGCGAGAGAGAGAGAGAGAGAGGGGGAGAGAGAGAGAGAGAGAAAGAGAGAGAAACTTAGAGATGAGCGCAACAGCAGCACTGCATTCAGCTCCTACTCTAGGTACAGAGTATAAATATAGTCGGGCTTGACCGACTTTCTCACTTGTTAATATATGAGGGAGGCTATTCCAACTGCGAAGAAATGCTTTTCAGAACTAGCTAGCTTACAACTCGGGCAGATAATATTAGTCGTTATTCTCGACGCACAAAAGTTCAACATCGTATAAAGAGAAGAAGGTTCATTTGAGAAAATTATTTTTTTTAGCATTATTAAAGCTCCAGGAGTTGTCCAGGATTGCAAAGAAAGACCGAAGATTTTTATGGCAACGTCAGATATTCTATCAGAGCCAGTTCGAATATATGTATTGCAATATTATTAAACGCTACTTTGAGTTTGTGTTGCCTTCTGGCGTCACAGTTACCTACAACTTCAATGCCATAAAAAAGTCAATAACATTACAGAAAAACCAAACATGAAGATTTGATTTGATTCATAAGACACCAATGTTTTTATTTAAATATGGAAAATATGTTTAAACAATACACTTAAAAAGTGATTAAAATTTTGCACAAAAGTAAACTATTTTATGCACGAAATTTACATATATTCAGCATTTTGCTGAAATATGCTTGATTCGCTGGAAAAAATGTTTTTAAAATTTAGGTATTTAAAAAATGTTGTAATTTTCAATTGCTTGCTATCCCAAAAGCCATTAATAATCGGTAAGTTAACAAACAACATCAGGTAAACAAACTTTCAACTTCCTAAAAAATTATTTCAATTTTTCGTTATGTAGTAAACAAAAATTAATTGCCGCGAATGGGACGGTTTTTTTCTCCTTCATTTTATATCCGTTGCTTGGTGAGTAAAATGGGTAAACTAAAGTCGTGCAAATGTACAGGAACTTACTGAAATTAGTAAATGGGGAAATCGATTATTTCCAGAGATATGGAATTTTTTCTCATTTATTTAAATTTATATTAATTTTGGAAAGTTACAATATGAGATTTTTCGGAATGTTAGTATGTTTGAATTTTAAGCTTATTCTGGCTCCCTCCTGGCAAAATTGCGTAATTATTAACATATCCTGCTATATCGAGTTGAATCACTCACTTCTTTAGCACAAAGTTAAATTGTTTTAAGATCTACCAAAAGCGAGATGTGACATTCCACCAACATACCGCATAGTATTGGAATCAACCAAGATAAGGCTCGAGTGGATTCGGGCTAGGAAATTATCTTAAATACTGGTCATGTTGCATTTGTATCGTTAGCGAAATGTAGTTTGTTTTGCAAGAAGTTTAAGGAGAATTGAAGAACATCCAAAACTAAAGACGCATCATCCTTTACAGTCAAAAATGAATCACTCACAAGTCGTCTTACTTTAGAAAGTACTTAAGCAAAACATCGAATTGATAGGTCTTGACTTAAACCTCAATAATTTTTTAGTTCCTCTAAGATGCTATTGAAGACATTGAAATGCTTATTTGTTATTGCAAAATTAGTTAACTATGTTGATAGATTTATTATTTATTGTAAAGACTTCCTTTACAGACCAATCAAGAAAGTTATGAGGATGTCTACACAATCTAATTTAAGTTGCCATTAATTCATAGGGTCAGAAAATTTAGAAAAATTAGGTAAATAAATAATAAAATAATAAAAAAAAATGTAATCTTGTTGTTTGGGAAATAGGCCAAACTACAAGAAAATTTCTTCATTCATTCATAAAACTCATCATAAATGAGTCAGCGAACAGGAATTTCCAAAACGTACAAAAATTTATGAATGGAAAACGAAACCAATCCTTAAAACTCTCCAAACTCATTAATTTTTATGCGTCAAACAGCAAACAATTGGCAGTGAAAGTAAGTAAGGTTGGGCAATTAAACTTGGCGTGCAGCCAAACAATGCAAGTCCATGACTGCGTCTGGTCTGTCTCGGAATCGGGGTCTGTTCAGGCCATATCCTGTCAAACACATTACGAACAGGTAGACCCAGGCAACAGGTACGCCCCAGCGTAGACACGCGCTGGCACAGAATTACGTTCCATCGGGTAGGTACTTGGTAAGTGTATATGGAGTAGGTGCGGTTTTCCTAGACTTTGGCGCACTCTGCGGTGCGTGTGTGTGTGTCTGTGTGTACCAAACATGACCAGGGCAATTAACAATTAAGACAAATATCAGTACATGCTTGTATCTTGTCTCTAGTTTGTTTGTTTGGCTGTTTGTCTTTCGGAATTTCACAAAATTCCTTTTATTCCACAACATTTTAATGTTGGTCGCTTTTTTGGTCGTTCTTTTTTTGTTTGGTTCCTTCTCTTTTTGCGGTATTTGTTGTCGTCGCGGTTTCCTTCATTGTTCTTAAGCAAACGACTTTTGATGCGTCTATTTGCCTTGGCATTTTACACAAAGATGCGTTCGCACTGCACGTGTGGCTATTTGCACGGAGTACGGTTCCAGTTCCAGTTCACATTATTTGCAGAACGCGACATGGCAAATCCATTTCCCTGGAAAATTTTCTTACGAATTTGAGACAAAAGGCAATCGCATATAATATAAACTTACTTATTTCTTTATTAATTCATTTATATAGTATTTAATTCAATATGGCTGAACTTTGACAGGAAGTCGCAAATACATACAATATATGCACACATATATTATGGACTTCACTACATTTATTTCTCTTGTTTTGAATTCTTTTGACTCGACGAGGCAATAAGTATTTTATTTTTTTGTTTCTTGTGTTTTTCATAAAATGTACATTTTTCTGTTGTTGTTGTTGTTGCTGTGGTTGTAGGGGCATACTGATAAGGCTGTCGCCGTCCCCACAACTCAACGACCGCAGCGACAAACTGTAAGTCGAGGGACCCAGTCGTTTAAATGTACAAGTACATTTCATATAATCGCCGATACGCACACACACATGCACAAACACATACTCAAACATATACCATATAAATGGTATACGGCCACTTGTTCTGTGACAGCAACCGTGTGCAACATCGAACGGAGTCGGAGACCGCAGATCGGAGCCCATGCCTCCATGGGCCAGTGTGTTCAACGCCTCGGAGCTGTGCTTTTTGGGTTCGTTGCTCGTCATGCTGGTTTCATGTAATCATCATACTGTTATTTTTTTTTCTTTCTTTTTGTTTTTGTTCAAATATGTAGAAATTCAGAAAAAAAGACTTAGTTGCTATATTTTATTAGTTATAAATCTATCTACGAAATTATGGATCTTATTTAAAGACTTTTTCCAAGAACCGTACACAATTAAGCCTGTTCCCGTTTTAAATTTTGATTCAATTATGCCGAATTCTAATTGTTAAATGATCCCGCTTTCAAAAACCGACTGTTTTAGTCGGGTTTTCTGTTTAAATTTTTTCTTTGGTTCATTCGACTGCCAGGATGGTAATCGTTGTGTTGGCCTATGCCGCAGTAAGGTTCCGGACGTAGTTAGTGGTAGTTTTTTCCCATATTAAGTTGTACACAACGGGGGAAGGAACATGGCTTCGGCTTGAAATTTGATTGTAAATTCTGCCATTGCAATGGGAGCAATGCATTGCTGCAGACCTATTCGTTCCTGGTCCTGATTCCTCAAGTCCGGTTCCGTGGGGACTGACTCCAGGAACCCGTCCACTTAGAATGTCCATTAAAAAACAAGTATTATACCAGAATGATTCATTTTTGATTATAGCTTAGTATGCTGTTGTAAATGGCCTCTACGCAGTTGTAAAGTAACGACAAGTACAGTAAAATTTATATACAACACATTTCATCGTTATTTTACAACTGCGTAGACGACTAAAGTAATTACTTCACTACTTGTTACATTAGTGTGGAATGTAAGTCTCAAAAATATTATTTTGATTTCATATAGCACACTCAGTAGATATTGACGGCAATAGTGAAGAGGTTAAAAACCTCGACTTAAGTATAGTAGACCTGCAGATTAGTTTGCGAAAATCTGAAAATATACACACAACTCACCAATTTCCGTCTTTGATTTTCGCCCGAATGATTTTCCATTTAATAATAAAATGTCCACACATTGGATTTTTTTTGTATAAAGAAATGAATGCAAATTTGTGGCGCGCTGCTGGTGCTGCGCTCTGGCTGCCTAAATTTCGCTATTCCGAAAAGCACCGAATTGAACTAACTTTATAATTGTGTGTTTTGATTATGATGATCAAACCATCAATATTACGCTTGCTCTAGGTCTCGTTATGCTTGCACTAACTTTATAATTACTAAATGGAAAACTTTTACTTACTCTTGGCGTCTTTGGAAAATCGATGTGACTGACGTTCTTAACGACATTCTTCCCGCGCTGAACATCTACTACTTGTTTGAATGTATTTAATGTGTGTGAATGTGTCCATAATGCTTGCTAAATTCTCAGTTCTACCTAGAGATAAATCCTGACATTTGTGAAGAAAAAATCAAAAGTGTTAGCAGTTTGAAAGCAAAGGGACGCATAGTTCATTTTAATGGAACTTTGTCTTGTTTATACGTTGAAATTGGTAAAATCATTAAATCAATAATTTTTTAGCCAAAAGCGAAAAATGTTACATTTACAATATTCCTTTTTTGTGTGTATGTGAATTTAGAAGAGGGCGAACTTTCATAACAAAATAGCGCCACATATAAATAATCTCGCTACATAAACCCGGAACCGCTCGGGTCTTAACAGTTTGTTGAATTTTTTTTTTTGACACTTCCTATGGCATGAAAATATTATGAAGCGACTTAGACCAACGCCGCACAGTGGCCGCTTTCGCTGGAAAGAGATTTTTGAATAATTTCAAAGGGACGATGATAAAGAATTTCTTTAGCTTTAAAATGAGCGTAAAATTCATTGTAGGTGACTCAGAATCGGCTGTCAAAGTGAAAAGTTGAATACCCTGAAATTGTTGCATGCAATAATAAAAACATGTTAATTTTTTTTAACGATTTATTAAAAATGATGTTGTAGTTCTAATTAAAATTAACAAAATTTAATAAAAAAAATTAATTTTTGATTACTAGAAATATTTATTTTCATTAAAAACTGGGGAACGGTTAATTTTGCTTTAAAATGTTGTCAATATAGGTATAGATGAGATACGGGGATCAGAGAAGGCCGACAACATGTTAAAATGGTCCGTGTTTTCTTGAGTTCGAGATATTTTGCACGTGTTCGCATATCATTATCTTTTGTAGCCCTTGTTTTTAGATTCCTGTGCTTCTTCTGACAACTCTCGCATCGAGAAAAGTTGTCGTTGTATGAGCTGCTCACCATGATCCAATATTTTATGGAGAGTAGGAGTTAGTTTTTCTCCAGATACTTTGCACGTAAAAGAGCCCTTGTATCCTTGGCATATTTTCCATATTTGCAAGCATCAACATTTTCGCCAGAGCTTAAGTCATTGAGAATGATCTTAAACCTTTTGTTGCCTCATCGTTATTGAAATACCTCCGAGTTGTGTTTCCATCACCATTTCCACCATTCCCTGCTTAGGGCAGTCAACTCTTCGCACGAGTCCGCCAAGAACTTGTGTTGTATATCCAGTTTCCTTATACTTATACTCCTTATAGGTATCTTTAGCTCAATGTTGTGATATTGTGTTTACAGCTTGACACATAATTTCACGTCTGGTACAAATGTGATGCATGGCGCATATTCCCATAGTCGGTCATAGTGTTAGTGAGAAAACTTTAGTCTCAATGTTGTGACTTTTATTCCAGTTAAATATATTTTTATTTGAAGTCATCTTTTAAAAAAATCACTAGGCGGGACTAGATTGAATGCATTTTCACAGTCCATCAAAGTGGGGACATAAAGTACAAAAGTACTACTTCAGTAAAACGACAATAACTCAAATAATTAAAAAAAAATATTCTTATTTATTTTTCTCCAGAATTGAAGCATCTTTAAAAAGGAAAAATCAAATTGCAATCGGAATTTGCGTTTGGTTTTTATACCTTCCCAAACGTGACATTTGAAACCAAAAAAATACAAAAATTGATACGTTTGAAAAATTGTTCAACTTTGAACTACTGTAAAATCCGAAATAATTGACCAAATTCAATAAACCAAACATTTTCGGGCTATCTGGGGTTCCTTTTGCTCAATTATTTTCGAAATAACATAGCTTCCACTTGTAACCAAACAGTACTTGTCAGCTGCGTACACCCCAAAAGTAATTGTTGAAGTAAAATTTTTGTATGAAAATTGTATTTCACTTCTCGTTACTTCATAAACCAAAATCAATTGTTGCTATAATTTGACTTCATTTTTATTCTGTTTACCGCAGCACACATTTTAAAGAGTGTCTACAAATACAAAATTGTGAGTCTGTGCCTTTACTACAGAATTTTTGTTTCGACAAGCGACGCTCTATCCTCTATTTCTTGTAACATGATTTTTAAGTAATAACAAAAGACGCAGGCGATCAGGTATTTATTTTTGAGTAAAAAAAATAAAGCTTAAAAATAATGATTATTCCGTAAGTTTTATTTTAAGTTTAAATTTAAAAATAGAGGGACTCTAACTTCGGCTCGACCGAAGTTTATATACCCTTGGAGCATGATATAAGTCCTAAACATATAACATTTATAGCTAGAAACTATAGAGACGCTACCATTAAATACAAAAAAGTTTTTCTCACTATAACTATTTTTTCGACCGAGCGTTCCCTTTGTAGTTATATGCTATGGTCCTCCGACTTGGATCAAACTTGACAGAACTGTGTGTTAGCATATAATATTGATTACTAACGAGTTTGGGAGCGATATCATTGAGAACAAAAAAGGTTTTTATTTTAAGACTTTTTTCAGACTTATCTTTTGTATGGTAGCTATACTATATAGTTCTCCGACTTTCATAAAACTTGTCGAAATTATTTGAAAGCATAGAGAACTTATAAACACGAGGTACGGAGACGTTTGCATTGAAAACAAAAAAGTTTTTCTCACTCGAACTACTTTTTCGACCGATAGTTCCTATGGCAGCTATATGCTATGGTTATCCGATTTGGATCAAACTTGACAGAATTGCCTGGTAGCATATAATATTGATCACTAACAAGTTTAAAAGCGATAGCATTGAAAACAAAAAAATGTTCATACTAAGACTTTTTTTCACACCCATCTTTTGTATGGCAGCTATACTATAGTGTTATCCGATTTTAATAAATCTTAGTGGAATTAAAAATTAATAAATACGAGGATTGGAGACGTTTGCGTAGAAAACAAAAAAGTTTTACCCACTAGAAATAATTTTTCAACACATCGTTCCTATGGCAACTATATGCTATAGTCATCCGATCCGGCCAGTTCCGACAAATGTGCAGCGTATTTGTACCAAAAGACTTCGTGCAAAGTTTGGTTAAGATAGCTTTAAAACTGACGGAGGAGATAGCATAGAAACAGACGGACAGACGGACATGGCCAGTTGGTTGTATGGCAGATATACGATATATTCATCCGATTTTAATCAAACTCTCGAAAATATTGTTGAAACAGATAATATTCATAACTGGAAAGTATGAAGACGCTACCATTGAAAACAAAAAAGTTTTCTCTCTAAAACTACTTCTTCGACCGATCGTTCCTAGGGTAGCTATATGCTATAGTCACCCGATTTGGATTAAACTGAGATGGAAATTGTGACATTAATTACAAAAATTTTCTTCACCTCGTTCAGCATAACTTTAAGACTGAATTGTGCGATTTGGACATTCATTGAATACGGCAAATCAGTGCCCGACTAAATGGCGACATAATCTAAACATGCTCCAACTATGAACCAGGACTCAAACTAAATAATTTTCTGAAAAACTTTGCAAGAATTTAGCTTAATTTGTTTAAAAGTTTAGTTAGGCAAAAAATAAATAGCAATAATACTCGTAGTGAATGGGGCTTATTAATAAATGTCTGAGGTTGCTTCGTAAGTGTATAAGCTGATAAGTAATTAAAGCGTTAAAGTGAGTAATGAGTAACAGATTTGATTGAATTATAACTTTATTTTTAAAAACTTTTGATTCAAATCAATCATTCATATCACTCTTTATCATATGTTGTAAAAATTTGACTACATACTTGTGTATTTTATGGAGATTATTTACCTAATAATCGACGGTCACCTCAGCTACGCAGGGGCACATCAACAGCTTGAGCAACTCATGATTATATCGAAATTCTAGATCCGCTGCGCTCATTATGAGGGGCGTTAGTTCACATGTGGTTTACATTGATGATGATCGGCCAGCCAGCCAAGTAGTCAGGGCATCTGGCACTCACTCGCTCACTCACACACACGCCCTCGCACACTCGCTTGGTTGGCGGCTGCTAAGCAAGCGTTAAATTTTTAATTTGGGATCGCCCGAAATTTCGTAGGCGTAAACCATGTTTATGCGACCGAATGAAAGTGTCATACACGAACACGCCGACAGATCATAACTCTTTTCACAGGATTGATGGGGGGGTTTCCAGGCGCCCAGCACCGAGTCCCGCCGCTTTTGTGGTTAAACACATTTAAAGGATTTTCCTTGCGCCGGCGCAACATTTTTTCACGTTAAAAATTTTCTTTGGCTTGGTGTGATTATCACCCGGTACGTCCCACGCCAGACACCCGCATCTGTCCGAGCCAAACCGAACCGAGCTCCGACCTACTACTACAACTTTTCAAATGCTACTCGTGAGTCCCAGCCCCGGACCCACCAAAGCAATACGAGTAAAATATTCTTGATTAAAACTTATCAGAGTACATTTCATATCACCTTTTCAAAAACGCAACAACAACAAGTAACACTCGTACTTATTATCGGGGAAACAGTCGAACTCGTTGCTCATTGCGCCGCCGTGTATGTAGTTTGGCTGGCTCTGCTGATTGGGACGCCTCAACCAAGATATGGCTATCTGAGGCACAGGCACCAACAGCCCCATTGACGCCAACTCACAGCAGAAGCAGTCAGAATTTGATTAAGTTGCATCACGCGTCAGTCGCGCGACTATCCTTATCGGGGCAACAGTAAGGCAGCCAGTGTCTGTATCCCTATCAACATTTCTATATGTTTGGGAAGATTTGAATTTGGTGACGACGACACTTACCGCCCGTCGCCAGTGATTAACACTATCGGTCCAGAGTACATAATAAGCTCGATTGGCTAGCGCCAACTAATTGCATACTGATAGATTGGACAGATCTGTGGTAGGTTGCCGGAATCACTGATTTAGGACTAGCTCAGAGATTTAGGAATAATCAAGGAGACGACCAGAGACGGCGCAGTGCACTGCGGATGACGCTTACTTATCAGCCCATGTGTAAGTTGGTCTGTTGTCGATTTGAGTCATTGAACTGAACATTTTAAAAAGCAGTAACCGAAATTGTATGGGAACAAAATTTCGCTTCTCCCAAAAATATCGGCTCTCAAATATCTATTCTTAAAACCGGTCACTTTCGAAAAACGACAAACAATTTCTACAAACAGAAAAAAAGCTGCTGGCTAACGCGAGCGCCGAACCCTGCCTCAGATAGGAACCACCTCAACAGAGAAGGTGCTGATATCCAGTTGGCGAATGGCCTCGAGAGATATTCATCGGACGATGCCGCACTTCAAGAAATGCGATGGATTGGGAGGGGCGCAAGTTGATACCATCATGAACCAATGCACCCTGGGAGAACTACTACATTGGACATGCGTCGCACAGTGGGGTATTGGACCCCAAAAGTGTGGATTATTTTAAAATCCTTTTTTAATTTGTCTCATATTTTTGTTTTACGTAAGTGTATTAAATTCTGCATATAATGTGGAAGAACAATACTGCTCTAGTCATTATAGAAGACTATAAAACTTTCTTCAATGTGTAATATTTTTGCAATAATTTAAATAAGGTATAAAATTTTACTTCTTTGCTCGAATATAAAGCAAATTTTTTCTTGATTTGTGTTTAAAATGTAAGCTTTTGTTGAAGGATTCTTTTAAACCATTTATTTAACTAATTTTGGTAAAAATATTAAATCAGCTTTAAAAAAATAGAACTAAAACAAAAACACTAAACCGGTTCACTTTAAAAATGTTGTACATAATAAGCACGCCCACTGACATTAGAATGAATTTTAAAACGGACACAGAAAATTGTGCTCACATATACAGCTGACTAATTGGACGCTGTTGCTCTCTGTATGTAAACATTTTGTAAACTGTTTGTTTTGTATTAAGTATAAAAATTTTGTGTTTTCTTGTGTTATTGTTATACTGCCCTAATGACGAAAGCCGACGGCATCTCGAAATATGTATATTGGAGATAAAAACAAACTGTGTTTTAATGTAAAATAAAGCACAGAAAATATACACGACCTTGAGCCGCAGCTAATTAACAATTACTTAAATAACTAAGAAAAGGTCTGCGTCAAACCCAGCAATTATATTTATTTTTATTATGTTCTACATATATCCAGCTATATCCCTGCCAAAAGAATTTTTGCGATTTTTACGACAACAGAGATATTTGAGCAAGGTCGGGTGCGAAAAAAACAAAGCCTCGATATGACAAATGTACAACTTGATATAGAAATAGTTCCTTAACTAATATAGATCGAATAGGCTTTTATTTTTCTAGAAAAATTAGCAGATTTTTTTTTCCAATAAGGACATATTGAATATGGTTTATATAAGCTAGATCCTTCAGCAAGCAGAAACGGGCGAAAAGAAATGGGATCGCTTATAGCATTATAGCAGCGAGCCTTACAGCATTTTTGATGCTAGCAATTATTTAGACTACGGGGAATAAGTGGATTTTTTTGATTAAGTTTTTATCTATACATACATATTGACCAGTTGTGAACTGATTCAACCGGCTGTTTTAGAGCCGGAAAGTTCCAGTTCATGAACCACTTTTGAACCGGTTAGTAATATGTCCTGACCAGTAAAATTTCTAACTATAGTTACCAATCTACAGACCAAGTTTTCAGTTTAAAGTTCCAAAAATTTCTAATATATAGCTCTGTACCACTTTTGAATCGGCACAAAATCGGTCGTGAACCAAAAAAATATCCAACTTTTTAGACCTAACCTTCACACCGAATTTCAATTTCAAGTTTTTAACATCTTTCGAACCGTTTCAGACTTGAGCCATAGCCTATGACTCTTTCAGTTCAGCGGCCGTAGTGAACAAACATGCAAACTTTACTTTTATGATGGTGTACAAGCAGGGACCCGCGTGAGTGCTAAGCCTCCTTTGGTATTTTAAAACACAAAACAAAGAAGTTATGCTTGCTTGAAAATTGCTATCTATTACATCTAAATGATAATCTAAACACTTTACACAATTTAGCAAAATTTTCTGGATCTTTCTATTTTGACCATCTGTCTATTTACACATCTTCATGAAAATCTAAATTAAACGTACCATTTCCAAAGGTGGGACAGCTGTCTCGAACTTTTCTTAGATCTTTCTAATAAATTCCATCTTTTTCAACATTAAATAATTGCTCAAGACTGCATTTGTACGAAATATCGAACAATCTTTAAAATAATGGCCAACTAAGTTATAAATGTTTTTAATTCAATTCGCAACTATTTAATCCTCTTGATAATCTTAACTAATTATACAATTTTTTCAAATTTTTTGATTTTGGAACCTTTTGATCTTCAACCTTCAAAACACGTCCTTGATAATCCAAAACTAACACAAAAAATTTTCAGAAACTAATTGTCGACCGAAGTTGGTAAACTTTTCGGCCATATTTGATCAATTTATTAGTGAACAGAACCATAGTTTAGTTTAAAGTCATGCAAAACCTGCAATCATGGCTATTTAGCCATATTTCCATATAACATTTCTAAAAATTTTTCAAATTATTTGCCTGTGTGAACTTAAATTTACTCATAAGAAAATTGAAAAATATCGCATTTTATGGACGGTTTTAAATAGCCATCTTTAATTGACATCTATCAAATTTTAATTATATCCGAAACTTGTAAAATTGTAAATTTCGCGATTTTTGTGTCGTTTAGTCTACAATCAGGTACACCACTGATAGCTACCAAAATCTTCAAAGTTTCTAGATTAGATATTGTTCTACTCTGCTATTTTACCCGTCTATTTGCTGGTCTTTATGATAATGTAAATTTTTGTCACTTTGGTCTATAAATCCTCACTTACTTACCCGTCCTACCAGTGCGGTCTATCAAATCTTAGATCATACAAAAAACATTCAAGTTTCGAAATATTTTGAACTGTTCAATGTACACCTCGCCTGCCTTTTCTTAAATAATCAACTGCAAGTTTCTCTGTTGTATGTATATACCCTATGTTTTATTCCAGTTATCAACTATATGTGTGCCAAATTTCATAGGACTCCGTTTAGATATTTCTGCGTGATTGAGTTACAACATACAAACTTTCACATTATAATTGTAAGATGTAGAGACTAGTCTCATTTGTGCTTAATACACTGTGCAACAGTCAAAAAACTACCAAGCTACACCATGCGGAATCGATAGAGTTACCCAAACTGACTAAATCCCTATCAGCGTTTGGCTAGATTGGAAGCACTTTTTTTTATGGACCCTCAAAGTTTTTTAAATTGGGTGTGCCAACCAAAAAAAGGTGTCAATAGTTTTGGGCAAACAGCTCATTCAGTTTTGGTGATAGCTGCAAACTGTCTTCGGCAAAGTTGTAGCTGACAGTCAGACGCAGAATAAATTTTTCATACAAAGGTTTTGAAAAAATTTATGTTTTCCAGGAGTATTTCTTAAAAAACTTTTTTCAAAAACGTATTCTTTTACTTTTTCGAGTATAACTTTTAAAAAATCAGAATTTTTCGCATACTTTCTTTGGCAAAATAGAAGCTTTTAAGATACCAATCAACTCTTCTGAAATGGGTTTTACAATCTGAACACTTCTACATCCTCTAAAACGGTCCCAAAAAGTGAATTTCCAAAATATTCAATTTTTGCTGTCATTGTTTATTATGTACTCAAGTTTTTCACCAAAATAGCAGCCAATTAAATTTTTTTAAGCTTTTAGAGCAAAACATTACTCGTTTTACTTGTTGTTATCCATGAATTAAAAAAAAATGATTTTTGGATGGTTTTTCGAAAATTCTGTAATTTATCAGCAAAAAGGTTGCCAATTTTAGACTGTATAAAATATTTTAACATGCTAATACATTTTTTAACAAGTTGAGATCAAATTACCGTAAATATTTTATTATTTCTTAAATTTATTTTTAAAAAAGTGCTTCCAATCTAGCCAAATGTAGATGGGGATATACTCAGTTCGGGTAGCACTATTGATTCCGCATAGTGTAGCTTGGTAAAAAAAAAACGAGAAAGGCAAAGCTAACTTCGTCTGTACCGAAGTTTTGATACACTTGAAATAGCTTGTCACAACGGTTAGCGACTTCGACCAAACTTCGCAAATCAGCTTCAAAACATGACATAATTCCCATGACCGTGTTTGAGAGCGATAATATTGAGAACAAACCAGTTTTTCTCACTAAAACCCATTTTCCGAACGAACATTTGTATGGCAGCTACAAGAAGTAGTCATCCGATCCGGTCGGTTCCGACATATTAGCAGCGTGCAGTAAAAAGAAGACTCTGTGCAAAGTTTCAGCTCGATAGCTCCAAAACTGAGGGACTAGTTCGCGTAGAAACAGACAGACGGACAGACGGACGGACGGACAGACGGACGGACAAAGCTTAATCGACTCAGCTCGTCATGCTGATCAAGAATATATATACTTTATGTGGTCGGAGATGATTCCTTCTATGCGTTACAAACTTCTGGGCAAAATTATAATACACTTTTCAAGTGTATAAATGTATAGCTTAAATTTGTCGCACAGTGATATCCAACCCAAGACAAGGAGACCGCAACAAAAGACGAATTCTATTACCTCCTGGCACTTCTTGAGTTTATGAGCGGAAACAAATTTTACACTACTTGAGTAGCATGGAAATCTGGTTATTTTTCCAATCTTCTAAAAGACGGCGAGGAACATAATGCTATCATTAAGACCGCTGAATTGTTCAAGATTGGCGAGTATGATCCAACAAGATCATGCCCTAAGATTGGAATCTTTGTGTACTTTGTCCATTTTTTGAAAACAAAGACACTGCAGTTTGTGCCAACTACTGTGGAATCAGGCTTTTACCTGCCCTCTTATAAGCGTGCTAATTGGACCTTATCAGTGTGGCTTCAAACCTGATAAATCGACCATAGACCAAATATTCAAATTGCAACAAATCCTGGAAATAAGAAAGTCGATGATGTCATAAGGTCGAACATCTTTAAGCCCTGTTATTTTGTGAGATCAAAACAATCTAGTTCAACAAGGCCTAAGAACAGCCGAGACTACCCTATTTTCGAATCTGCTTTGGAATGTCTGTATGGATTAAATTTTTTAAGAGTGTAACAGTTTCGGATTCTGTGTCTTTAATTCTTCTACGCCTTCCTTCCATAAAATAATCTGATTCTATTTAGTAGTACTAGGAGAGTAGATTTATTTTCAATATTTGCTGGGCAAAAGCCTTTTGCACACTAATATAATACTAGCATAAAGACCGTCGCCCTTCGCTGCGCCTTGAACAGTATAGAACCAATATCAGAGTCAGTTTGAAGTCAATCGTGAGAGTCAAATACTTACTAAATTTGAAAATATTCTATAAATTTGTGTTCCTCGTAGAGTCCAGAAATCGATTCTTACATACATAGGCTTGCAATCAACGTTTTACTACTTTGCCTTTTCCCCGTTTGGACTTTGCTCCTTGGTTTTCCCTCCAATTCCGACCCACTTCCCATTCACTTCTCAACCACTAACCACCACTAACTACTTACCATCCATATCCCACCCACTTCCCACCCGCTTTCCACATACTTTCCACCCACTTACCATCCACATCCTACCCGCTTCCCATCCACATTCAAACCACTTTCCACACACTTCCCACCCATATCCCCACATCCCACCCACTTCCTGCCAACATCCCACCTACTTCAGTGGTTTCAGTGGCAGCAGCTCGGAACTCGCTTGAAATATTACTTTTATAGCATCCACCGAAAAGTCATCTCTAAAGTAATTGATTTAACCCAGTTTGAAGTTTGGGCCTTTATATAAAATCCGATTTTCACTCCTCTGAGCAGCGACCTCACTGATTCTTTTCAGGCTGATTCATTTTACCGAATCTTATATAATTTTGATTCACTTTTGCCCTAATTTTGATCGGTTTTCCAAACAATTTATTGATAACTAAACAAAAAGACCTTGACTTTTGGTTGAGTGATAAAGTGCTTATACCAACAAAAGTAAATAATAATATCAATAGGCGAGAAAGCGCCACTGTGTCTGGCCTGCAAAAAAAAAAAAAAAACAACTAAAAACAACAGACGATAACGTTTTAAAAAGAAAATGCGATAAAAAGCAAAAAAAAATAAGTGTCAAGGAATCCCTGTCGAATAACACAAAAAAAGCCGGGTACTCTGACGTCATCTACTACAATGATAAAAACCAAATACAAAAAAAAACACAGAGAACAAACATATTGCAAACTGTGATAAGCAATATTCTTAAGCTGAGAGAAATACAATACAATAGTACAATAGAAACCATATAGAAAAGTCAGAGATAAGGAGGTAAACAACCTGCATGACGAGAAACTTTAAGCAGGCGCCGTCTCCTATGCGGCTGGGCGAGGAAGAGACGGCGGCAACGATAAAAATGTGAGAGGGTGTGCGGTGCGGGTGTGTTAGCAACTTAGCCTATCAGCAGCGGCAACAGTAGCCAAGCCCGGAAGATGTGTTAGGGGCAGAAAGATAAACCCCAGAACAAAGTAAGTAAAGGTCAAATCTCTACCACAAACAGCATTCTCGGCTTATCAACTTTGGCTTGAGCATTTTTTTTTTTTTTTTTTTTTTGTGATAATTTAATTTAAATACGAAATATTAATGGACATTTAAAGAGAATTCAAACGGGCATAACAATGAGCAAAGTACCAGAAACGATAAGACCGGCCCGGACCCGAGAGGAAGCAAAATTGAAAAATGCAGGCTTGCCATAAATAATCCTCAGCTATAAACACTTGCACTTACACTTGCGTTAATCTTGGGCCACATCATCGTGACGGAGCTGAGAGATAAGGCCAAAGATTTTAAAAACGCAAAGCTACAAAAAAATATTGAAAAATATTTATAAAGTGTCTGGTGTTTGGCTTAAGGGTCAGCTACATTTCAGATAACCCTTGATGAAACCAGGTTCATTTGGGGTCTTAATTATGCCTAATACTCTTATATACTGTCAATTTTCAAAAGGCAAGGACAACACAAAAGAACATTGACAAATATTCGATAAGAGCAAAATTAGGCGTCAAATTGAAAGACGAAGTACAAACATTTGCCAATTAAACATTTGTTTTGGCCTATCGTCTCTACATGTGTACAATATTTCGACTGATAAGGTTGACGCTTCAATTTTACGACATTAAATAAAGAATTCCTATGGGAACGTATTTTGTATATTCAAGGATCAAATGCTGCCTCAACTGACTTTGACAGAGAAAACAAATTTTAAAATTTTAAAAAGGAATAGGTAAAGAATACAGTAAAAGCTCGTTTGAACGTCTCGAACAGTGGAACAAAGAGAAGCAGAAGAACAATTGCAATATATAAGTTCATATTAAGGTTGCAAATCCGGGGGTTCGAACTATTCTCAAGGTCTAAGATTCGGTTCGCGAACCGGTTACTATAATTCGCGGACCATCGAGCAAAATTTTTTGTGGTGATGGAAAGAAGACTTTTTTGTTCTGTTGGGGCATTTTGTACAAATTTAACTGTTGCAGTCTTTATCTTTCTAAATTCACCAGCATATCCGGTTATTAGATGTTCAATCTTTTGGATCTTTTGGACAGTGTTAGAAAGTACCTAGGTATTAGCACCTATTTGGTGTAGTTTTTACCTTACCTCAGTATTTTTAATCTCGAGTACCTTTTACCTTTTATTTACCATGTCGAAAAGTATAGGACTTAAATTTAAGTTACCCATGTACATTTTTTGATATTTACATTGCACCTTACCTAGATAAGAAAAATAAGTACCTTCCCAATTACTGTTTGTAGGACATGCTATAAAAATTATATAAGTTCATATGAGAGTAAGTAAATCAGGCATGTTCTCAATTCCACTACTTTTTGAAAAGTAAATCGAACGCAATTCCGCTTCGGTTTCGTTTTTGCGTTCTCAATTCCAAATGAAATTGCTTTCGTTTTACTTTTTGCAAACCACTGAAACAAGCGAGAATGGCACTAGATACACAAGAGAGAAATTAGAAATCCAAGCGAAACGATCGAAAATGGAACAGTCGGAAATGAGAGAGGCTGACTTTTAGGTTTCACTCTTCGTTTTCCTTTGCACAGCTAAAATCTGTACACATTTAAGAAAAAAAAATTTTTATAAATCAATTAAAGACTAGAATGTTAATTATGAACATCTAGCAACTGAAAGAGTGCGTAATTAGGCAATTAGTCTTCATTCCACCGACTAAGAAGCATTACTTTTCAAAACGAAAAAGTTTTTCGTTTTGGTGTTGCGAGAACATGAATCAATTCCAATTTTGAAAAGTTGCCGTGGAAGTGGAATTGTGAACATGCCTGAATAACTTTCTTTCCAAACATTTGTGGTTTTGGTTCGTGAAGTCATAAGCTTAAAAAGTTTTTTTTATGGTTTGTTTTAAGGAACTCAAAAGGTTCTCAGGTGTTCGGTTTAGGACCGGTTTTCATATCTCAGAAGATACTTCTTATCCCCAGAACATACTCTCAAAAAAATGATTTTTTACCTTAGACTTCAATCTCGTCTCGGAGGATTTTCTACTAAATTCAAGCATTTTATGCCCAAGCCTTTCGAGCTTAAATCATTCTAAGTGTGCTTACTTATATTTTTTTTAAGATTCAACAATCGTGTGCGATGGTGCAGTGCAATGAGATACCATTGCATTCGTGTTCAGTACAACGTCGTGGGTTCAATTCCCTGACCAAATCAAGAAAAGTTGACAATTGGTATAAATCATTGATTGTCAGAAGTTTTAAATAAACCAAAACTGGCGTGGGTCTTGAAGTGTATAAGTATGGCCTATGAAATATGAAGAACAAGTGATCTTTCTGGGATCAAGTCCTTATTACATATCGCGCTCAAACTAATCTTGCGCATACTGTCCTGCTTTAGGTTCGAATTTTCAATCTATGAGATTTTCGCGAGATAAAGGTAATATTTTCAGCATTAAAAAAGTTTTTTCTATTCGTCTCAATAAAATCCAGGCTTATCCTGTTTTCATTACCGCTTGCGATTGATTCTAGGCCGTATGGATTAATAAGCGTAAAAGGATACTGGAAAAATCGGCTTATATTCTTTAGCGATAAAAATGTTTGCTGGGTATTTATAATAAATATACTTTCAGATGTTTAGGCTACGGCTTTAATTTGAATGCATTGGCATATATCCATATTCATTAAGTGACTCGTCATATTTCAATTTCCCAGCCAGCCTAAGAGTATACACTACTTTTTAGTCAAGCGTGGGATATTGCACATTTCTAACGTCGCACAGTGGTGCCTCGGGCCGAAATCTGCGTCAAAAATCAATTTTTTGACTCAATCGCTTTTCGCAAAAGCAGTTAACTTTTCTGATAGAGATATATTCCAAACAGAGAGAACGGTTAGGCTTACGGTTACTGTTTTGGCCGATCGCTTTTTTCCGATTACTGTTATATTACGGTTGTGGGATATGGGTTACGGTACGGGTAACGGTTGTTAACCTTATTTTGTTTCGGGTTTTGGTTATGGTTATTGGAATAATTATTACTTTGACAGTGCGAGTGTGTGTATGATCTTTCTTGCAATATTTCCGCCAAACGGAATCAAACGCAATCAAACGGAAAACATGTTCAATTTTGATTAGCTAAGCATGCATACGAAAAAGTGAAACAGACTGATACAGAAGACATCACAAATTTTTCCATGTTCTGCATGTAATTAAGTAGTTATTGCATCTACTTAAATTTTGTTTCCTACATGGCTCGTAATTTATTTCTGTATCAAAAGAAAACAATTTTCGTAAATTTTTATTAATTAGGGTAACAGTAGTGTCCACTAGCAAACTTATCAAGAATCAAAACGCGAATAAAAATTGTCCATTCCTCTCTTCCATCCACTGTCAAGATCACAGCGCAACTTCTCAAGATACCGGCCCCAAGCTGACATGTTATCAAGATGACGGCGTGCCAGAAACAATTTTCTCCTACACATATATACATACATAAGTATGTTCTATTCTTTCTTTTTCACTCACATTCAGAGGAAGAGAGTAATTTAAAAAATGTGATCGCAAAAACAACAGCAATATTTGTAAATGTTTACGTTTTCATTCGAACAAATTGGCAGTGGAATAACATATATAAGGAAGGGTGAGGAAGGTAAAAGATTTTTGGTTAGCAGCTTTGTCTCTTTCTCGTTCGCTCTCGCGCAAATTAGCGCCCTTTAGCAAAAATGCGGTGAATAATGAATAACCAGACAATTTTTGTTAATAAAATCGAAATTTTTACTATCGAAATTTTTACTAGTAAATTATAAACCGAAATTAACCCACATATTTATTTCTGTTTCGGTACTGATAACCGGTTATGTAAATAAAGGTGTGGCCGTCTGTGACCCAGCGATTAGTGTGCTGGACTGCTGGAGGTCGTGGGTTCGATACCGCATCTGAACATCTAATAATAAAAGTTTATTTCTTTCTTTAGAAAAATAGCTTTTACACATACGGTCACCTTCACCAGTTATTGGTGCCAGCTGTGAAGTAATCTAGCCATGAAAAAGCAAATTCTCAAACTTCGCCGTTCGGATTCGGCGTTAAACTGTAGGTCCCTTTCTCTTGTGCGAACAATTTAAAGCACACGCCAAGGGATTGAGAAAAGCTTGGCTTGGCGCCGTTGAAGGAGCTGAATAGCCAATTTTTTATTTATAAATAAAGGTTATAGGGTTACGGATATAAAAAATACATTTTTTTCGGTTATGGTTACGGTTTCGGTCACAAGTTATAAAGTGTTTTTAGCGGTTAAAGGTTACGATTTCGGTTCCGGTTTTAATCTCTGATTCCAACAAACCAGTCAGAACTTATTTTGAGATCGTGTAACAAATATGTGTGATATATGTATAATTACATAAAGAATAACAAAATCCATGCGCCATGAAATTCAGGGATGCAATGAAGCTAATAACATGTGGAACAGTGCATCTTCAGCTTCCCCTGTGGTCCAGCACATTAAAGTGCATTTCAAAATTAGTAAAAAATTAAATTATAGGTTCAACTTCAAAATATTGGACTAAGGGCCGATCACATCTTCTACATAGAGTCACATAAACTTACAAATAACAGTATAAAATCTATGACTATCTGACAAATAGCAGCTATCTGGGAGAACAGAAATCGGCCCTAAGTATTTTAAAATATATTTAAGCCATTTACATTTTATACCCTTGCAAAGGGTATTATAATTTTGCCCAGAAGTTTGCAACGCACGAAATATTCATTTCTGACCCTATAAACTCTAAACTATAAACCTATAAACTCCGTCTGTCCGTCTGTCTGTCCGTCCGTCCGTCTGTCTGTCTGTTTCCACGCGAACTAGTCTCTCAGTTTTAAAGCTATCGAGCTAAAACTTTGCACAGAGTCTTCTTTTTACTGCACACTGCTAATATGTCGGAACCGACCAGATCGGATGGCTATATCTTATAGCTGCCATAGGAACTATCGGTCAAAGGGAGGTTTTAGTGAGAAAACTTTTTTGTTTTAAATGTTAACGTCTCCTCACCTCAGCATTTATTAATATTTGATGCTTTTATACAGATTTGCAAGTTTTGGTCAAAATCGGATAACTATATCTTATAGCTGCCATAGGAACTATCGGTCGAAATATGGGTTTTATTTAGAAAAATTGTATGCTGGCGTCCTGAAACTCTAATATATTAAAACATTTATAAAAACCAGGGACCGAAAATAACTGTTATGATATTAAATTTTAACCAAAAAAGTCACGGTGAAGGGAGTTAGCTACGAATACGAGAAATGTACCATTGTTCAAGTCTTTGCAAGCACTATGAAATTAGGACATAAAGGGTTATTCATAACTTTTAAAATATAAATTTTTTAACTGTTATTTTATAATATTTTATAAAAGTTTTAATAACAGTTATTTTTACAAAAAAATTGATTATAACTGTTATTTATCAACGTTTATTTTTAAAATCACAAAATAACAGTTATTTCGCAACTTTATTTTAAAAAGTTAAAAATAAACGTTGAATCGCAATATTTGCGAAGTTATGCAAGCATTGGGACATAGAGTTGGGTATGCTCGTGCCTTTGAGTCCTACACCATGCCGATTTTGGTTGTCGGATGACTATGACACATACCTAAACTAAGAACAAATTGTCGCTTATATGCAATCCAATGATAGATAAAATATATTATGTGGCTCACGAGCCACAACACTCGGCTCTGAGCTGTGAGCCCCAGCTCGGAGCTGGGAGCCAGCAACCGGCTCTCGGCTTTTGAGCCATAGCACGTGAGCCGCTCTCGGCTCGTGAGCCCCAGCCTCTCTGTTCTACGCTGGCCACTGCTCTCTGTTCTACGCTGGGAGCCACAGACTGTGTGGTTCGCGAGTTATTCTCACCTATTTACCATGACTGCCGACTTTTAAAATCGCGTAATAATACCAATGAGGATTCAAAATAGTAAACAATCCAAACAAATTGAAGCTCCTATCAAGTGAAAACTGCTAGGATCAATGCATAAGAGCCATTCGCAGCTAATGGTTCTCCATGGTAATAAGACCGCTAATTACTAAAGAAACTCCTTTCCAATACCACAAATTATAATAACACAGTCATGATTATGACACTACTGATCCGCGATATACACCATGGAGGACCAATGTTAAAGAATATAGTCCAGATCACAAGGAACATTTCAAACCACTTTCCGTTACTGACAAATCATTTAATCGCGGAAAAATACCGAAGAGGATCAAAAATAGTAACAATGCCCTCCCTATAAATCATATTATTTCTTGACCAGCGTTCATAGACGAGTCGATATAGCCATGTTTGTTTGCATCACAGTTGAAGACATATTGCGTTTTAATTCTTTAGCATTGATCTTCCATGGTGATTGGGTCGCGGTACAGTTGTGTCATAAACAGGGCAATGTGGTTCTGTGTTGACATTGAAAAGCAGTTTCTTAAGTAATATAGGTTTTGTTACCATGGCGATCCCATAACTGCGAATGGCGCTCATGCATTAATCCTGGCACGATTTGCCGCTTGGTTGGAAGTACATTTTGCTTCGCATAGTTACAATGTTTGATCCTCTTTGGTATTTCTCCGCAATTTAAGACGACTTTCTTACTTTCAGTAACGGAAAGTGGTTTAAAACGATTCTTATGATCTTGACCATATTCTTTAGCATTGGTCCTCCATGGTATTTATCGCGGTTCAGTATTGTCATAAACAGGGCAATGTTATTATGTGTGGTCATTTGTAAAATTGAAATGCATTTTCTTAAGTAATTAGCGGTCTTATTACCATGGAGATCCGTTAGCTTCAAATTGCGCTCAAGCATTGATCCTGCCTGGATTTTTCACTTGATTGGTGTTAACGTTCTTCATTTTTTACTATTTTGAATCCTCATTGGTATTATTACGCGATTTTAAAAGTCGGCATCATGGTAAATAGGTAAGAATAACTCGCGGAACCACACAGTTCAGGGCTTCCAGAGGCAGAACAGAGAGCTGTGGCTCCCAGCGTAGAACAGAGAGCTGGGGACTCACGAGCCGAGAGCGGCTCACGTGCTATGGCTCAAAGCCGAGAGCCGGTTGCTGGCTCCCCAGCCCACGAGCTGTGGCTCACAGCTCAGGGAGCCGAGTGTTGTGGTTTACGAACCACAATATATTAATATTAATATTTTATCTATCATTGGATTGCATATAAGCGACAATTTGTTCTTAGTTCAGGTATGTGTATAGTCATCCGACTTGAACCAAAATCGGCATGGTGGTAGTAGGACTCAAGGTAACGTGCATACGCAACTTTATGTCCCAATAGCTTAGCATAACTTCGCGCAAATAATTCAACGTTTATTTTAACTTTAAAATAAAGGTGCAAAATAACTGTTATTTTGGGATTTTAAAAATAAACGTTGACAAATAACAGTTATAATCAATTTTTGTAAAAATAACTGTTATTAAAAAAACTTTTATATAAAAATTATAAAATAACAGTTAAAAAAAATTTATATTTTTAAGTTATGAAATAATTTAGAGTCTCAATTTTATTTTTAAACTTATAACAGTTACGGTCCCTGATAAAAACTTTGGCACAGACGAAGAGCTTGGCCCTTCTCTTTTTATTTAATTTGAGCTACCTTCTAATCATTTCACAAGGTTCCATTTTGAAATTTAACTATAGTAAGCAAAGAAAAGCTTATCACACTAGTGGAGTTAGTTTTAATATTCGTGTAGAAAAATGTACAAAACGTTATATTTAGCTCAAGGCACATGGCCAAAATTATTAAGAATTGTAGGTATTTCATAATATATCTGTTTTTTTTATAATATATATATTTAATGTATAGCAGTTACCCTCACTAAAGTCCAATTCAAGAAGGACTCCTTGCAATGATTTTAAACTTTTTCCGACAACCCAACGAATCATTTCTCAGCACGTCATTGTGCCACCCTGAATAACTCCAGCCAAGTGACTGTCCAAAATCAATTCACTGTGCGACGTGCCAAAATCGAGGATATCAAAGAAGTGCGAAATATGATACAGGTAAACATTTTAAGCTATTAAAGAATTAATTTAAATAAATATATACATATATCTAAGGATCTAGCGAACGATTTAAATATGAGCGCTGCTGCCAAACAGAGTGAAGATGGTAAGTGTCCCAAGCTGCTTACAGATTAAATGTAAGTAAATGTCCCTTGTCAGATCTTATATGTGATGCAGGCCTGAATGGAGGAACTGAATATTGTGAGATCTATGTACTCATAGACAATGCAAATAAGTAAGTGAAGCAAACATTCGATAAGAACAAAACAGAATTAGTGGTCATTAGAACCAATATTTACATTGGCTGATAGCAAATGACATTTCACTTTCCACTTCTCTTCTTTGCCAGTCTGATCTCAGGTTATGCCATCTGTTTCAAATGTTACTCTAGCTGGGAAGGACGTTGTTTATTCCTTGAGGATATCTACGTAAAGCCAGAGCATCGTAAGCGAGGTGTCGGTCAACTTCTGTTCCTGGAGATAGCCTCCCGAGCTGTTAAATTGAAATGTGCACGATTAGACTTTCACGTGCTCAACTGGAATCCGGCACGAAAGTTTTTCGAAAGTTTGGGTGCTCAGAATAAGACGGCAAAAGAGAGCTGGCAATTGTATCGACTGGAGGGACAACATTTGGCTAATCTGTCGCTTAAACTGACTTAATATTTGTAAAGAGTTGAGTTGTACTTGTATTATTTTTCAACAATGCAATGCAAATCAGCGAGCGTGGGTGACCTTTTCTATTTTTAAAAGGAAAAATAAAGGGAAGCTAACTTAGGCTCGACCGAAGTTTATATACCCTTAGAGCAGAGATGGGCATGCACACATATCGTCACACTTTTCACACTCATACAAGCACAATTTGCGTGCACAACATTCGTGTTCTATAAATGCTTTCAATGTTATAGCGTACGTGTGATTTTCTGCAATGCGTGTGCATAAGAACGTCGCGACGCGCCCATCTCTGCCCAGAGTATGGCAGTAATTCGATATATCCATCCGATTTTGACCAAAACCTCCAAAATTATGTTGAACCAGATAATATTCATAACTGGAAAGTATAAAGACGCTACCATTGAAAACACAAAAATTGTTTTTACTTTCGGTCGAGCGTTCCAACGGCAGCGATATTCTGTAGTCATCCGACTTGAATCAAACTTTACAGAATTTTCTGGTAGCATATAATATTGATCAGTAACAGGTTTGGGAGCGATAGCTTTGAAAACAAGAAAGTTACTTATACAAAGACATTTCAGACCTATCTTTTGTATGCCAGATATACTATATAGTTGTCCGATTTTGATAAATCTATAAATATGAGGATTGAAACGTTTGCATGCAAAATGAAAAAGTTTTTCTCACTAATACTACTTTTTCGACCGATCGTTTCTATGGCAGCTGTGTGCTATAGTCATCCGATCCGGTCGGTTCCGACAAATGTGCAGCGTATTTGTACCAAAAGACTTCGTGCAAAGTTTGGTTTGGATAGCTTTAAAACTGACGGAGGAAATAGCATAGAACCAGACTGACATGGCTATATCAACTCAGCTCGTCATGCTGATCAAGAATATATATACTTTTTTGTGGTTGGAGATGCTCCATTTATGCGTTACAAACATCCGGTCAAGCTTTGCGCTTGTGTGCGAAACGTCATGACGCAAACATTAGCAACAAGCAAACAAACAAATGCATCGTGAGAGAAGAAAACGCCGAAAGCACTCGTCGTGGGAGAGCAAGCCGTCTGCGACTCCAGCAGAATAATGAGTTAGTATCCCAAAGTAGGGATAGACTTTTGGCATTTTGGGCACCACTGTCTTATACCCTATAATCAGGAATAAATATAGTCCTGATCGCGTCAACAGTTGAGTCTATATAGTCATGTCCGTCTGTCAGTCTGTCCGTTTGTATAAAGATACAGTTCATAGAGATGGTAAGAGATAGAGGTTTGTCATGTATGGGACATAAACTTTCTATACTTGCAGGTAGATCAAGTTTATCTTCCATTTTTGCTACCACTGCAGGTACAGAGATATATTACAGTCAGGCTTGACCGACTTTCTTACTTGTTTTGATCTATATATATCCTTTTTTATATTCTTTTGACGGTTTTTAGCTCCTTTGAATAAAAATCTAAGTTCAATTAAACATGTAATGGATATTTAAATACCCAATAAAGTAGGTAAATTAATAATATATCTAGTCTGAATAGATACGGATATGGATCATCAAAATCATAATTATTTCTCAGTGTAGCTTTATAGTAAAGAAACAATTTCAGAGGTTCATAAATAATAAAAAAACCTTTTGGGACCAGAGCGAATTTTCCTTGAGTTAGGCGCTGAATTCAAATCAATTGTTAGATTTCATTCAGATCCTAATAATAATGCCTCATTATTTTTATGGGTGTGCATGAAATAACGCCCAATGAAATAACGCCCGTGGACCTTATTTCACTCAAAAAAGTGAAATAACGCCACTGATGAGTGAGAAATAACACCCGAGGGCGTTATTTCACTTTTTAGAGTGAAACAAGGCCCGTTTTTAAAAACTCGTAAAATTTTCTCTCTGTTTTAAAAATTTTGTGCTCGAAATAACAAAAGTTAGTAATGATAACGTTTATTTGTTGATGTATTTTTGCCCCCTGCTCAAATAAATTGTCCTTTCTCCTTTCTCTCAGTTCACGGATATTGGCTAAACGTTTTTGTATCGTTGCTTCGTTGATCCGTGCCCACATTATTTCAGCTTTCAGTTGTGTAATTAATCTCTGTTGATTTGTGTTGATGACCTGAAATCTAAAACAATTATTTCAATAAAATAAAAAATAAATAAATAAATAAGTTGATCAAATATGGCCGAAAAGTTACGTCATTTTGCCTATTTAAGCCAATCTTTTATTAAAATATCTCCAAAAAATGTGGAAACTTAACACACGAGTTCAATGTGTATTGTTTGAGCGGACTATAAAAAGCATTTAAGCTTAAATTAAGATTTTAAAATTTTGATTTAAAGTTGAAGATTTAAAAAAAAAACCATGGCTGACCGCCACACTTATATTGCATGTTAAGGCTGCCTTCACACTGTTCGACATGAGACATGATAGTCTGATAATCTTGGTGCCAAATGTTTGTAACGCATAGAAGGAATTATCTCCGACCACATAAAGTATACATATTCTTGATCTGCGTCTTTCTTTTCGTCCGTATCGTGACCAAACTTTGCACGAAGTATTTTAGTACAAATACGCTGCGCATTTGTCGGAACCGGCCGGATCAGACGACTAGAGCATATAGCTGCCATAGAAACGATCGGTCGATTAACTAGTTTTACTGAGAAAAACTTTTGGAAGGAAGGGACGGCCATTCACACCCCCTGTCTCAGGAGAAGGACCATTATCTTGGACACAATCTTTTTAACTTTTTTAGATTTTTAGGACACACACTATAAAATCCAGCTATTTTACTGAAAATTTGGTGTTTTAAACACTTAGGGACGATTTCTCTTCTTCCAAATAGCTGCTATGTATCAGATAATCCAACAAATAGTGAAATTTCGACTTCATTGCCTACTAATTACATCATAAGCTATCTACCACTTCGACCTCCAGATAGCCACTATATGTTAGATATGTATTTGACATTTTGCCATTCACTGTAAATTGACATAACATGTTGGGTGCGTTTTGAATTTGTGCTAAGCAAAACAATTTGTAAAATGAATTTCAACCCGTCCATTTACCTCTACTCACTGGAAGATTCGATAAAGACATTGTGACAATTTAGCAAAGTCTACATGTCACTCCTTTTAACAAAAATTGGAAGCCAATCACTAATCGGCTTGTACCAAAAACAAATTTTACATAATCCATTTTTTTATACTTGTACCAAAGTTACATAGATTAAGTTTATGCAAAAGTATGTAACAGGGAGAAGGAATCATTTCCGACACTATAAAGTATATATATTATTGATCAGCATCAACAGCCGAGTCGATATAGCTTTGTCCGTCTGTCTGTCCGTCCTTCTTCTTATACTTGCAGGCGAATCAAGTTTGTTTTCAATTCACGTCGTCATATCTCCCACAGTTTTGTAGATAGATGATTCGTACCATCTGGAGATAGATAGTCATTAGCAATATGTATCGATGATAAAGATCGGATGAGCGATTCTCAAGTTATGAGCAAACACGTGAATCATCCCCCGTCGTAAGGTGAACATAGCTATAGCACGCCGGGTAGTGAAAGAAGTTTCGTATGCCATTGCTGCTGTATAAGCAGCTACATTAAGTTTGAGGACGAAGTGATTCGAGACTTATAAAATTGCTAAATTCCGGAAGGTTATGAGAGCTGTTGATTGCACCCAAGTACAAATTCAATCGCCAGGTGGTGACCATGCCGTGATATACCGTAAGATATGCTTTCCGAATTTTTAGAAGATGATATGCAAATCCATGCAATTACTCTAGCATCGAACATCAGAGATGTGCGTCATAGGTCTAATTTATTTAATAACTTTTTTGACCAGTTTTATTATTTACATAAAAGAATATTTGCAGACTTTAAGAAAACTTTGGCGGACTTGCATCTGACTTTTATTTATTTCAGCAGATGGGGCATTCCATGCAAAAAAGTTTTTGGGTTTCTCGGCCGAATTGGATGATAATTGGCCCAAAGGAAGCTTATTATGAGAGAAGCTTAACCCCAAAATGTGAGCTTTTTTGAGCTCTTTTGCAGAGTTTCTACGCTTAAAAGTGTAATATTGTGAATTTGTTAAATTTTCAATTACTCGAAAACGGTTTAAAATAGAGCTTTGCAGTTTTTTACAAATGTTCAGGATCAATTTTGACAAATTTTTTTTTACCTTTCTTGAAAAAAAAGGATTTTTTTCAAAAAACCTAGTCTAGCAAAAAGACCCATCCTTCAAAAATTCTCAAAAAATATATGTAGAAAGCCGAATCTTTTCCAAACATTTTTAATGCCCGAACATATCGGTAGCTTGAAAATTGAGGAAGTTATGGCCATTTTGTCATGTAATCTCAAAAATATCAGTATGCAACATTTATCAAAAAATTTCTAATAAATTTTATTACAGAAAAAAGGTATAAACGACTTCGTCTTGGTGTGGACACCGATTTCGAATTATTCAATCGGTACAGAAATCTAGCAGCGACCTGTATTGGCACAGTGTGTAATACGACCAGGTCCTTTTCTTTCTTTTTTTTTTTTTATCAATTTTATTAGTCTAAAAATAACAGTAAATAGAAAAGAAAAACTAAAACAATTTACATTCATAGTAATAATATAATATAATAGTAATAATATAGTAATAATAATAATAGTAATAAGATGCTCTAAAAAATAAACTACACCCTAATTTTGAAATTACAGTGCTTGATGTGGTCTTCACTTTAAAGTGAGGAATCATTCTCAGGAACCGCATGATGAATCCCAAGCGTCCCTTTGATAGTTGTACGTGGGCAAATAAAAAACCAAAAATAAAACTCATTATAAATTTTTGAATAATTCGAAATCGGTGTCCACACCAAGACGAAGTCGTTGAAAATTTTTTTATACCTTTTTCTGTAGGCTTATACCAAAGCGTTCTTTTCTGGGTCCTAAAATTTTATTTAATAGCTCAAAAGGATGTTTGGGCAAAAACCAAAAATATAATTTATTAGAACTTTTTGATAAATTTTTCATACTGATATTTTTTAGATTACATGACAAAAATGGCCATAACTTCCTCAATTTTGAAGCTACCGATATGTTCGGGCACTCAAAATGTTTGGAAAAGATTCGGCTTTCACATATATTTTTTGAGAATTTTTGAAGGATGGGTCTTTTCGCTAGACTAGGTTTTTGAGAAAATCGTTTTTTTCAAGAAAGGTAAAAAAAATTTGTCAAAATTGATCCTGAACATTTGTGAATAAAAAACTAAGCTCTATTTTAAACCGTTTTGACTAATTGAAAATTTAAAAAACTCAAAATTTTAAATTTTAAAGGGAAAAAATTTTGAAAAAAGCCCAAAAATCACCTATTTTTGATGCTTCTCTATAATAACTTCCTTTGGGCCAATTATCCTTCGGACACATTGAAAAAACTTGGGGCCCCAAGCTTGTTATCCTCCCATTCCCCCTTGACTGTTAAATTCCTGGCACGTTGTCTTTTTGTTGTTTTCCAAAATTTCAAATGACAGACAAACTTCTAACCAACAGGGCAAATCAGCTGTTGCTGACAGTGCTGCCAGGTTTTAACTGGAAGTTCTACCACCTTATTAGAGAATTCGTCATTCATATGTAAACGTTTTAGATAAGTTTCTACTCAGGTTTTGTAATCCAATTAAGTTATGTGAGATTTTATCTGTTGCATAGCGTTACTTGTCGGCCCTCAAACTATTAAAACAGCCAGTCCGTGCTTTTTTGTAGTATCAGTCATGTTGTGTGGCCGGGTGTAGTGCGATAGGCGTGGATTTATTCCCGCCTCGGACTACCAAATAAAAAGTTTTTTTCTTTCCTTAGAAAATAGGTTTTACACATCCGGTCACCTTCACTAGCTATTGGCGCCAGCTGTGAAGTAACTAGCCATGAAAACCCTTTTCAAACTTTGCCATTCGGATTCGGCCTTAAACTGCAGGTGCCTTTCTCTTGGGCGAAAAATTAAAAGCACACACGCCAAGAGATTAAGTGAAGCTTGGCTTGGCCCTTTGGGGCTGTAAGACCAATTTACATCAGTCATGTTGTGGTGCGATTTTTGTGTCTTTGTCTAGTCCAAGTATTTACCACCCTGAGATTAAAGCTGTGGATGGAATGTTAAATCTGCTGGAGAAAAAAATTTTAGGTTAAGATCTCGCAATTTATTTATTTGATCTAAATTGTGAACATGTAACGTATAAAAATAATATTAAGAAAGGCCATTTTCTCCAAATAACAAAGCTACCCTCGCCAAGCTCTAATTGAATAAGCTCTCCGTAACTAAACAAGATAAGCTTTTTCTGTTCACCACAACTACAAAGCATCAAATAACTAATCAGTCCTCAACGACGTTTCATTACGTAGACCACGTGCATTACTGCATAATGTCAAATCAAAATCAATTCACAGTGCATCGTGCCAAGGTGGAGGACATCAAGGATGTGCGAAGTATGATACAGGTAAGTTCCATGACTAACCGTAAATTTCCTACTAATTAAAATTTTCTCTCGCATTAAGGAACTAGCTGACTTTGAGAAAATGAGTGAAGGTCCCAAACTTAGTGAGGAAGGTAAGAAACAAACGCAGTCATAAATAAACCCATACAGCTGCATAATTTCCACCGCCAGATCTTATACGTGATGCAGGACTGAAAGGAGACCCGGAATACTGTGAGATCTTTGTAGTCAAAGACAATGCTAATGGGTAGGTAAGACCCAACCACTTTAACAATTGAGGCTCGTCAAGTTTCACTTCTCGTTTGTGTCAGTCTAAACATAGGCTATGCCATCTGTTATAAATGTTACTCCACCTGGGAAGGACGTTGTTTGTTCCTAGAGGATATTTACATAAAACCAGAGCATCGTAAACGTGGAGCCGGTAAACGTCTGTTCATAGAGATAGCCGCCCGAGCTGTGGAATTGAAATGTCCACGTCTGGACTTTCATGTATTGGAATGGAATCCAGCGCGAAAGTTTTACGATAGCCTGGGTGCACAGAACTTGACGGCAAAGGAACAATGGCAAATGTATCGCTTGGAGGGTCAAAATTTGTCCAAGTTGGCTGCCTCCTTATGATTTATTTTTAGATAAATAATACTTGCTATAAAAATTATATACACATATAAATTTGGCTCTTTACTGATCTCCACTAACGCTGGCTATAACATGGATCTGCATGCTCTTGGTGGAATTGTACACCTGGCCGGGGGGAAAGGGATGCACTTTGGAATGTCCATCGGTTTTGCTTTTGCCTCCAGCCGTATATTTGGACAGTCTTATGCTGGGCATGGGCAGAAATCCAGTACTTAGGGGCATAACATCTAATGATATCGAATGACAGTCCACATCCTTCATAGAGACGACACCTGTAAAATTAAATTTTACAATTAACTAAAAGGTAATAGAGCAATTTTTATGTTTTTTTGATGGGTTATAAGCGAAGTTTGTTTGTGGGTTATAAGTTTAAGCCAAATGCAATGCCAGGTGTTGTGTCCATAACCAACATAAGGACTTACCCATATCTTAAATGCATTTGAAGTGTAAATTGTGTGTGTGTGCAGAAATCCGAAAGAAATTATAATTGAAAAACAGCAAAAGAACTAAGAAAGAAAGTGAAAAGAACCCAGGGATGCAAAACCACTCTAGAGTTGGGTCTGGTTCGGCTTAGTAGTTTATCAAAGGTTTTTATTCCTAAAATTCGTAAGGTTTTTAAAAGCTTTCAACTTAAGAATTTGCTTCAAACCTTGGATCGTTAAAACATTTGCGCAGCTATTTTCTGCGAACTTCAGGTATGATGGACTACCGAGGGTAAATGGAAGGTCTAAGGTCAATTTTTCGAAGATTCTTTAGTAAGGCGTAATATCTTCAAATCCTTCTGGTTAGTTCAACTCAAGACAATTTTTGTTTGTTTGAGGTAACTGCAGCTTAAGTACTATGAATTTCTCAATGTTAGGTACACCCATTTATCGATAATGGCAATGCAATATAACAATGGTGTGCCCATGTTGTGGTCTTTTTGTTTTGGAAAAAAGTTTAATAAAGTTGTTTACGATGTATAAATGTAAATGTTTGAGAAGACCAACCGGGAATACCTTTTTCATAACAGCCGAAGTTAGGTTTCTTGATTTTTTATTCCTTATATTTATTCTTAAGAATTAAATAAATACACACCTACCCAAAATTATACGACACCACGAAAATTATATTTTCGGCTCTCGTAGGAGAATGGTAAAGCATAATACATCGAAATCAAGTATGCAGAATGAAAGCTTAATGAATTCTGCTTAAAATCTGATGTTCTTATCTCTGATTGCATCTCGCGTTTTCAAGTAGCGGTAAAAAAAGCAAAAAAGTTCGATTTTTTACATGTCTGCAAGTGTTTGGGATCATGTACTTTCCATAGGTACAGAGTATTTTACATTCGAATAGAAAACTGTGGAATGGACAAGATGGACGAAAAAAAGCGATTACAGGATCGAGGTCGAATTCAGTCCTTGGTGGCGGAATTGATAAAGTACTGAGAAGATTTTAAAGCTCTTAGAACGGAACTAATTCCTGATTCCATTGCTTTTGACGCGTCCACTTATATTTTAAGCTATTCAGAAGCTTAAAACGTTTCAGTTAGGTCTGTGCTATCGAACAACTTTATTTTGAAATGTTTCATTTTATTGTTTTCTTCGAAACATGGATTGAGATTCAAATTTTAAAAAAAAAGGGAAAACTAACTTCGGCTCGACCGAAGTTTATGTACCCTTGGAGCATGATATATTTCTGCCAGTTTTTTATAGGGGAGCTATACGATATATTTATCTGATTTTGATCAAACTCTCTAAAATTGTGTTGAGACAGATAATATTTATAACTGAAACGTACAAACACGCTACCATTGAAAACATAAAAGTTTTTCTAACTAAAACTATTTTCTCGACCGATCATTCCTATGGCAGCTATGTGCTATAGGCATCCGATTTGGATCAGACTTAGCAGAATTATGTGTTAGCATATCATATTGATCAGTAACGAGTTTGGGAGCGATAGCATTGAAAACAAAAAAGATGTTCATGCTAAAACTTTTTTTCAGAACTATCTTTTGTATGGCAATAAACTATATAGTTGCCCGATTTGCATAAAACTTGCTGAAATTATGTGAAAGCATAAAAAACTTAGAAATACGAGGTTTGTTAGCGATAGCATTTAAAACAAAAAAGTTTTTCTCACTAGAACTCCTTTTTATACTTATACTATAGTAATCCGATCAGTCCAGTTCCGACAAATGTGCAGCGTATTTGTACCAAAAGACTTCGTGCAAAGTTTGGTTACGATAGCTTTAAAACTGACGGAGGAGATAGCATAGAAACAGACGGACGGACGGACAGACGGACGGACAGACGGACATGGCTGTATCAACTCAGCTCGTCATGCTGATCAAGAATATATATAGTTTATGTGGCCCTCTCCAAGGGAATAAAAAAGAAAATACAACGCTTAGGATTCGGGACGGAGTAACATGACCTTTGAGACCAGAACAAGAAAATGTAGAACCAAGTCCCGTTGATATAACTTAACTTTCTTCAGCGACTCATTGTTTTATGATGGTTTAGGGACTGTTTACTTAATTGTTGCTTGAATTAATTTAGTGAAGTAGACTTTGTAGTTTTTTTGAAAATAGCCGCCAAAGATGTAGAGATATATCAATGTATTTTAGCATTAAGGTATTTTAAAGCAAAGACTATGATCACTCTGTATATAGGTAAATGACGAAACATAGAGTAGAACCAAAGTTTTATAGATATAACTAGCAAATAAGCCGACGCGCTTCGCTGCGCCCTAACAGAACCAAACAATATTACATATAATAATACCGCGTAGAACCCAGAAATCGAATTTTGCTGATGAGTTTTCCCTCCAACTCCCACCCCCATCCCTCCCACATCCCCCCACTTCCCTCCCACTTCCCACCCCCTTCCCACCCACCCACATTCCACCCACATCCCACCCACTATTTTCCAGGGATGCAAACCACTCGGAAATAAGGACTGGTTCGGTTCAGTGGTTCACACACCGCCGGTTCGGTTCATTACATGGTTTTTGGGGCTTACTGAACCGCGGTTTTGGTTCGGTTCGGTTCACTTTTTATTCATTTAATTAACTAAAGAAAAATATTTTTGATACAAGTGTTCAGATTATTCATTAACAAACACTTAGGTTTTCAGTTAATCATGTTCAATACTTCGACGACAATTTCCGTATAAACGTTCTCTCTTTGTTTTGAAATCCTAAAACTTTACATATCAAGTGACGTTGTTGTGAGTTGATTAGAAACTTTCACGGTTTGAAATCGACTACTGAAAGCCAAACGGATCAAAATTGCAAATAATTACAATTTTCTTTTGACCTGATCAAGTAATCTCTGACATATTTGGCACTTCGCATATAAATAAATTTTCAAAACAAGAGGGAATAATCTTGAATGAATATTCGTTATGCTTTCATTATCGTTTGGAATATTGTTGTATATTAACATTAAATGAGATTAAGCTACATTTTTTCCTTCTTGATTCCTAGAATCTACGAAATCAAATTCAGAAATAGTCGGAGCTATTTTTTCCAGAGTTGACAATTACTGAGCTATGTCGTTCTTCCTTTTTGCAACCTTCATTTTGCGTGCCCACCAGTCATAGAAATACTCATTCTTATTTTCTATTTCAAGCCAATATCAATTAAAGATAAAAAGTTAACGCTTGAGTATTATGTGAGTTGAACCTTCCACGGATAATACAATCACGACTTGGCTTATTACAGTTTTGGGTCGATTGGTTGGATTAAGGTTGATGTTCTTAGTTTTTTACAACAACTCTGCTTTTCCAAGCATTTTCGTAATATTTTAAAGCTAATTGCTGATTTTGCTCACTATTCGCCAGTAACTTAATACCTAGCTGAAGTGAACCGAATCGAACCATTTTATTTTTGGGTTTTGGTTCCGTTTCACCTTTTTTAAATCACACCGGTTTCGTTTTTTCGTTTCATTAACAAACACTGAAAGCGTTTGTTTTGTTTTAAACCGGTTCGGTTCAGAACCGGTTTGTATCCCGGTTTGCATTCCTGCTATAAGTTGTCGAAAGCAAAATTTCACAGTGGTATCTAATGTCCCATAGGAAGAAAACTGAGCCTCTAAGCCAACAAAGGATTACAATTAGTTCGAATATTCAAAAAAGTTAACCACGCCTTGAGGACAGTTCATGAGCAATTAAACAATTAAGGAATTAGTTACTAAGCAATTTGAGTGAGTGAACAACTGAGCATGTTCAGTGAAATGAACAACCTTACCCATCAGTAATAAATTGTAATCTTGCAATCTTTGCAAACAATAAACAATAGTTGTTTAGTTTAGATTTTAGTAGCAGAATAGAAATTTTAAGCCATTTTTAAAAAGGAATAGCAAATAATCTTCGGAAGAATATTTTCTCTTTGGTTCAATTTAATAGCGAAAATAATCGCTTTGTGTCGGTTTGCATCCCTTGGTTTAAGAAAAAAATCCAACTCAACTTACCCGCAGATCGACCACACACAGCCCACAAATTCTGATCGTTAAGCACCTCGTACATAAGATCCACATAGGGATTCTCATGGACTTTAGTGATTTTTAGATTCATATTGCACACTGTACGCAAGCGGCACAGTTCGTTAGGTTCCAGCTGAGCCTGCAGCTTGAAGAGAGTGGTGTAATCAACCAGATCAAAGGCGCAACCATAGTTCCGCCACACCTGTGGTTGGTCCAAGGAAGCATATTTAATCACAAAATGCACTTTGACAATGGGCAAATCATTTTCGGTCTTTAGAGGTTCCACCTGAATCTCATAGAGATAGGTAACGTTCAGTGATTTGTAAATTTCCTAAAATAGAAAGAGATTAGCACAGATATTGAGCTAAGCTTTTGTATACGCTTACTATAGGCTGCTGGGACAACGGATTTAGATCCAACAACTTGACACCGGCTACATCACACTTGACCATGGCCTGATCTAATAAAAGATGTGCATCTAGACCCTTCATGATTACTTGCAAGAATTTTTGTGTGCCGCAGGTGTGCAGACGGCAGGTGGCCTCCATGGCAGGCTGAAATTCGAGGGGAATTTGGAACTCGTTCCTTGACCAGGGACAAGTCAAAGCGATGTGATATTCATGATGTTTGGCCACTTTACGACCCGGCATATCAGTCAATACCTCAAGAGGTATGCGACGCTCCTCGAATGACTTGAACTGCAGCAGCGGCACCTGCAGCACTGTCTCAAAGGTGGAGTCATCATCCGATTTGTCCAAGGCCCGACGTATGCGTAGATTCTTGGAGCACCGAAGCGTAATTTTGGCATCGTTTGGAAATATAAAACTGCCACCGGAAATATGTAGGCCAATGGGTTGCACGATGCCAGCTATCAGAGTCTTAAAGTCCAGCGTGGCACTGGCTGGTTTGGTGCTAATCTCAAAGCAGGGCGGCGAGAAGGGTAGCTGCTCGGAGAGGAATTCCAGACTGGACATGCTAAGAGAGAGCTGCAAAAAGGAAACATAAACAAATTGGAGCAGAAAGTGGAAATTAAAATTTCACCTGCTTAAACTGCCAACTGCCCACACGTGTAGCCTTTGCCTTGAGCTCAACTAAATTAACACCCGGCTGTAAAGCAATATTCTCCGCCAAAACATAGTTGGTAAAGTCTGCCTGGACACTGGGTGACAATTTGCGCTTGGTGCTGCTTGTACGTCTCACCGGTTGCTTGGTCTTGGGCGTGTCGCAGGCCACAGCGGCCAAATGAAGTTTATTGTCCTGTTTGTAAATCAATTGCAGGGATACATTTAGTCTCCCGTTGGATTCCTTGACCTTTACATTGTTCAAAGGCGGTGTCAAAGCCACCTCTTGCAAAGCGACTGTGTCTAGAGAGGGAGGCGACTCCAGCTCATAGCACAGCTTTATGCTTTCCGTCACAATTCCACGTGGATAAAGACTTTCCAGCTTTAGTTGCACCATTACATAATCATCCTGTATAATGGGCTTTTGATTGATCACATCAATGTCCAGAATGCGAAAGTGATCTTCGAGCACACAGAAATTGGCATTCTCCAGCGATGACTGGGCAGATAGGGTGGTCTTTAGCGATTTTAAGGACTTCAGAAACTCATCAAAGTAGAACGTACGCACCAGAGTCTCCAGCTCCGGGCAACAGGAGATGGAACTGCAGGTTTTGGTATAGGCCAGTGAATCACCCATTTTGCGATAGCAATTGGCCAGCTCTAGCAAAGTCTGGGAGCTCAACATGTGCCAATTCTCGGCCTTAAGTTCGCGCAGTAAATCCGTAAAGAAACCCACCGCCTTATGTGGCTCATTGATGGCGCAATAGAAATTGCCCAGATCCAAACCCACCAATCGGGCGGAACGCAAACGCGTCACATGCTTGTAAGTGCTGATGGCCAACTCGGCCAGCTCTAGGTAAAGTTTCTCAAAAGCCTGATTCGAGCCCAGAGCTTCTTTTAGTTGCTGTGCCGCTGACTTTTTGGGCTTACGATTGGGTGAGCGATCCCTTAGCTGGGGATTAGCCTGCAAGAAATGCTGCTGCTGTTGCTCGGGCGGGGCATCGCCTATGCCTGAGGAGAGCTGTACCACTATATGCAACTGCTCGGAGGTGGGAGTACAGCCGGGCAAAAGGCCGCACAGCTTACCCAGTTCATACAGCTTATCCTTGGCCAGATTCCAAATGGGAGCACAGTGCTGAAAGCAAGACACCTCATTGGGTTCCATGGCCTGTTCGCATAGCTGTAGCACTTCCACAGCGCACACAAACTCCCAGCAGGCCAGAGCACCCTCCTGACAGTCCAGCTTAATGAATTCCACCTCACGCAAAGTGGAGAATAGGAAATCCAAGAGACGTTTGGCTATTTCAGGTATGTCATTGGAGGAGAACAATAAATAAGCCTGACGCTCGTACAAATAATTACGAAAATCCAATAGAGAGCCACCTCCCTGCCGTATTCGCTCGCGCATCTCAAATTTATCCAGCCGGGTCAGGCATATTCCATGAAAGGCATCCAACGGCTGTTTAAAACTATCCGCCTGCTGCATTATATGCTGCGAGAACATGGCATCCAGTTCATCGTATTGCACCAAAGCCTCTGTGGGTAGCTCAAGTTTTTCAAAGATCAAGGCCAAATCCTCCTGCATAAAGAAATATTGCCGAAAATCCCAACCCTCGTGATTACGTTTTTCACGCTTGGCGCGCATTAGGTCCTCGTACTTGACAATGTTCCGATTGTAGCTGGCCAGCATTAGGAACCGTATTCGTTGCACCAGACAACGGAACGATTCGGTGGTTCGGTTTGGTTCAAATTTGGCTGGATTCAGCACTGAAATGCAGCGATCATCATTTTTGCTACCAAAATCCACCCGTATCTTATCCAGCACTGTGGTACGTGGCAATAGATTCTTTGTCTTGCGCATATCCAAAGTTTCCACCAGCAGAATCATCCAATCTGACACACCATAGCTGGTCAACAGTTTAAGCCACAAATCGATTTCTTCTTTTATGGTGGCCTTGTAAGTATCCAAGTCCTGGTAGGAATCAAATAGTTAATATGGCCTTAAGCAAAGTCCCCTTCCCCCACTCACACTGCATTCGGTCACAAATATGTGCAAAATGGGCTGCTCCAGAATGCTCCACTCGCCCTGCTTGTATTTCTCCAAGGCATTGACATTGAATTGTTGGGTTTGCGCCTCCAAACGTACATGTTTAGTCGGACGCTGGAATGTCCTACGCCATTCACAGGTGTCCAAGGGAATGGCATTCAGGATTTGCATTTCCAGTGAACGAAACAAGGGACACGCGCCCGAATCTAAGAAGGCCAAGCATGTCCATAATTCGATGGTAATCAGTTTTAATGGGCGTTCACTTACATGTTATTATTGGTTTGATTTGCATTGTGCATTTAGTTTGTTTATTAACATGAATTAAAGTACAAACATAGAGAAGCAGTTTGCTGCGTCGTGGACGTTTACACTCAGAAACTAATCAGCTGTTGACTAAGTCCCTCTCGCTTTAACCACCGTATTGTACGTTGTCGACTATACTTTGGCTTATATGTCACTTTGCATTGTTTAAATAATACTTCGCTGTAAATGTACTTAATTACACCAAATGTTATATTAATTTAATTTAATTGTTTAATAATAAATGAAAAACAATTAGCTAAAAACAGTATGACCGTATTACATGAGTGATACACAAACAGTGTTGTCAATTTAGCTACTTTCCCACATTAAATGTTTCTATCTGCAATTGATATGTATGTCAAATCTTTTATTGACCGTGTTAATCATTACACATGTTCAAAAACTAATTTTTTCTGATACCCCAGGGACATACGTGAACAAGCCCATTGTTTCTTATACTTTTTTTAAGGCCCTCTTCTGGTCTAGAACATTTGTTTTTTAACATTTTTTTTTTAGTTTTTTAGCTTTATATAAAAAATATTATCCCAAAAGGATTTTTTAAAATTCGAAATACTTTAGAAGATATAGCCTTTTTTGTCGACCAATGTCTTCACAAATACAAGTAATTTTCACATTACTTCAAACTTTAAACGCATTTATCTCGAAACCACGTTTTTCAAAATGGTGCCCACGTTTTCTCAAGTTCTACCGAACCGATTTCAATATGTAGGGCTTTATGGACGCAGAATTAACGTGGCTATCGTCCCTACCTCAATCTTTGAGAAAAAGACTCTGGACTGCAAAAAATGGTCAAAAATCGATTTTTCGTTTTTAAAAGGCCGCCATTTTTTCAAATTCAATTTTATTTTCACAATTCTGCTACGGACGATAAAGGCATTCATACTAACCAACTTCCCATCTTCCGTTTTGATTTCTGATAATTGTAACTCCCGGAAACGTGGGTACCATCGACACATCTTTTTTGGAAGAGCCTACTTTGGATCCCGAGAACATTCTGAACAGCCCTCGCATTCACAAATTTTAATTTTTTTTTTTTTTTTAATGAATTGTACAACCAAATACAAAAAACAGAATTACAAAATCTTTTCCCGATATCTTTCCACGAATTTTTAAAAAAACATGTAAAATTTAGCCCTCTAGACCAGAAGAGGGCGTTAATGGCTCTTCTGTCGGGGGTGCCACAGAAATCTCTAGAAATTTTGCCGAACTTCGAGAGATTTCATTTTCTTATTAGAAAATCTAGTTAGAGCACCAGTTGTTCCAGTTGAAGTTCCATCTCTAAAAACAGGGCTGAATCTCTAGCCAAAAAAATTTCTCTTTCTTTTAATTATGGGTTAAAATTATTTAAATGAAATTTTTGATTGTGTCATTTGTTTAATGATGCATTTTTAAATTATAATTTAAATTTAAGTCATATTCTCCAAAAATATAATTCATATGACCGTGTTTGAGAGCGCTAATATTGAGAACAAACCAGTTTTCTCACTAAAACCCATTTTTTCGAACGAACATTTGTATGGCAGCTACAAAAGTAGTCATCCGATCCGGTCGGTTCCAAAATTAGCAGCGTGCAGTAAAAAGAAGACTCTGTGCAAAGTTTCAACTCGATAGCTCCAAAACTGAGGACTAGTTCGCGTAGAAACAAGACAGACGGACGGACAAAGCTCAATCGACTCGGCTCGTCATGCTGATCAAGAATATATATACTTTTATGTGGTCGGAGATGATTCCTTCTATGCGTTGCAAGCTTCTGGGCAAAATTATAATACACTTTTCAAGTGTATAAAA
>JAEIFU010000533.1:0-122399 GCA_018904235.1 Lordiphosa stackelbergi
TACAGTGCCGCTCAACTGAATAGGTTTGAAAAATCTTGCTCACATTTTTCCCTCTTTCTTTGCTCCAATTGAATTTTTTCTATCTTTTCTTTTTATTTTGAACCTTCATTTGTTTACTCATTATATGCAAGAAAAAAGTAACGGGACAAATGCAACGGTAATTCAGAATTTTGCTTTCGTCGAGAAATTCGCTAAATGTGTGCTCTATTTTTGGCTCATCTGAATAGGTTTGACACTTTTGACTTCACTTTTTGATTGACTGCGTGAATGAAAAGAGTTGAATTCTTTTGAATTCCAAAATTTAAAGCAACTACTATCAGTTTTTTGTAAAATGGGCCGCGGAAAACCTTTAACCGATTTTGAAAAAGGTCAAATAAAAGGCTATATTGATTCTGGTTTAAAACACTATGAAATAGCCAAGAAAATCGGTCGAAGTCAAAACGTTGTGAGTAATTTTCTTCGTAATGAAGCTGACTATGGAAAAAAAATGAATGGAGGAAAAAAATATGCAACAACAGCATCGGAGAGGCGACTTATCCTACGAACTGCCTCAAATTCCCCACCTTTCTGCTGGTAAAATTAGGGAAGAATGCGGCGTAAATGCTAGTGTGGCCACTGTAAAACGAATTATTCGAAGCGCCAAACACTTGAAGAGATTGAAAAAAAAAAAAAACCACCTCTCAACGATGCTCGAAAGGAAGCACGACTTCGATTTGCTCGAGAACACATGACGTGGAACAAGGAGTGGAAGACGGTGGTCTTCTCCGACGAAAAGAAGTTCAACCTCGATGGACCGGATGGCTATAATTACTATTTCCACGATATGCGAAAGGAAGAATGTTTTTTAAGTCGTCATCACTCATGTGCAGGTGGAGTAATGGTGTGGGGAGCCATATCGTTTTATGGAACATGCGAGCTCCAGTTTGTCACCTCGAAGATGAACGCAAATGTGTACAAGACTGTGCTCCAAAAGGCTTTTCCCCAGTTTTCGGAGATTTATGGTCATATTCCATGGACGTACCAACATGACAACGCTCCCATCCATACCGCTCGGGTTGTAAAACTGTGGATTAAAGATCAAAACGTCAAATTGCTCGAGTGGCCGCCTTACTCCCCTGACGTTAACATTATCGAGAACATTTGGGGACTTTTGTCCAGGAGAGTATACGAAGGAGGAAGACAATTTAGTGACTCTGGGACCCTAGTTGAAGCAATTAAAAAAGCCTGGTCAACAATTTCACTAAATGAAATTGAAAAAATATTATGATTCCTTACCAAACCGTATGTTTGAAATAATTAAGAACAAGGGTGGGCATACCAAATACTAAATTATGCTAAAACAGTGTCCTTTATTAATTAAGTTACCCAGTGCCTTGAAATTTTGCTTTATAGACTTATGTTTAATAGTTTTAGTGGTCAAACCTATTCAGTTGAGCCAAAAAAAAAATGGAGATTTTTTGTTATGTTTTTGAAAAAATAATAAAAATTATATAAAAACAAAACTAACAGAACAGAAACTTTGCTATTTCACAAATGACTGATTTCTTTATACAACAAAATTTATTTCGCTCAAATCGGAGTGCTTGTTAAGGAGATACAACGTTTCAAACCTAAAAAAAAAAGTCAAACCTATTCAGTTGAGCGGTTCTTGGAACCCCTGAACCCAAGGTTTTGGTTCGAACCTCGGTTTGCTTGAACATAAAACAATAGTTTAGATTTATAAATAGTTCTTGGTATTACCAATTCAATTGTATATTTCAATAATGTAACTTCAGTCATCACATTTATTAGCTGACATTCACAACTTTTAAGAAGTGCTAAGTTAAAGTCAAGACACTACATATAACACTACATAATATCTATAAATCTTTGGTTAAAGTTAATAAGCATTCTAGCTTCACTAGCTCTTAGATCAGAAAGATCAAACTTAAATGTTGAAAAGTCCAGTTAAACTTATACTTGAGTTGCTGGAACAAAAAGTATAGTTAAGCTGATTTTGCATGTTTTGAAACAGATTTGAATCCTAGTAGGCAGTAAATTACTTGTGTGGAGTAAATTTTTAAACAAATTTGTCAATTTGGGCACTTTTTTTTACCTACTAGGATTAAAATCTGTTCTAAAGTATAAAATAAAAGAGCTTTTATCGAAAGTTTATGGCAATAAACAAAAGATTTCAGAACAATTGCATCGACATTACATTCTTTATAGTTGCATTCCTTTTTTGCTCTGCAGTTGTCATTTAAAAGTTCTCCTGCTCGATCCATATTCGTCCCGTTATCGACGGTGATAGTATAGAGAAATGTCGTAGGGTTAGAGAACTTTTGAATGATAGCAGTCAGATTACAAAGAATTTCTATATTTCCCTGTATGGAAAAACTACTTAATTTTCGTCGGACCCAAAAAACACGAACCGAACCGGTTGTAGGGTTTGCAGCCTTGGTTGCACTCATTAATAATTTGTTTAAACAACATTCCGCCTGCCATTTAGTCAAATTGTCATCAAAATGCCCTAAAAATTTGACAAATTATTTGCCTGTGTGAACTTAGTTTAAGACATTTGTGAAACAAAATTTGTCCAACAAAACAGTAGAATAAAGCCAAATCTGAAATTTAAAGTTAAAAGCATAATAATACACAATCGGTTTTCGGAAATAGAACAATTTTTACTTCTGTAGCAACAGAGACATCACAGACTAAACCCCCTTCTGTGGGAATAAAACAATGATTGCAAAACAACTCATTTTTAGCTTTCTTTTGTAGATAATTTTTGCCACTTCTAGCTACTTTAGCGATTTAGCTACTTTTGGACTTCAACAGCGGACAACTCTGTTGAACATACTCCAACAGTTTTCGAATATTTATTTACCAATTGGTTTTTGAAATTTGACGATCACTTCCACTTAAACAAACGTACTTACATACATACATACAAACGTATGTACAATCATAAATAATTTGTTTATGCATTTGACATTTGATTCTCATACGCGTTCGAAGTACCCTCGCTTGTTGCTTTTGCTTTCTCAGCATTTTTAGCGCTGCGCTGCAGCGTCCGCCTAGCCGTTATTTGTCCCTTTTGCTTTGCTTTTGATTTTCTTGCTGTCAGTTCGTCGAATTCTTTTGATTAGTGCGGTTGCCAGTTGGAGCTGAGCTCACTCTACAAACAGTGTATTTTGTGAAATTCTAAACTGTGTTTATATTAGCAACAATATAAACTTGCCAAGTAGTAAGTACAGCACACATTGTCATTGCTTATCAGCATGTAATTGGTTTGTTACTAAACAAAAAAAAATGGGCTTCCCTTAATTTGCATGCAATTTGAAAGTTAAGACGTCATTTTATATCACACTCCGTCCATCTTCCATTCATAAACATGTAAAATTGTATGTAATTACTTAAAAGAACTCACGCATTTAAAACTCGCGCAATTTGAATGAAAGTGAAATGCAGCAAGAGAACAAACTTGATGCCGAAAATGTAACAACAACAACAGGCAAATGTTATTTGTTGTTATGCTGCACTGCGAGAGACACCGCAAAAGTGAGAGAGAGAGAAACAGTAAAGATAACAGCAATTACAGGGTGCTGTGTTTGGAACTGCAAAGGTGTGATATAAAAAAGCTTCTGGTGAAATTCTTGATAAAATTTTAATTATAATGTGAAGAAACTAAAATTTTTTTTTTAATTTAAGGGTTTCAGCCAAATTGATTGAAAAATTTAAGACCAATTCATACAAGAAATTTTATTATACTTTTTCTTATCGAAAGGTATTGGGGTTTTTTTTTCGAGAACTTGCTTATATTCATTTTATCTAAATTGTGTCTAAAATTTGAAGTTTATATTTTGTAAATATGTTAGCTTTCAAAATGAATTTTAATCCGATTGAATGGAAAAATAAAAAAATGGTTTTTTAAAACAATTTTCCGCAAAATTTTCGGTTTTTAACATCACATTGGTAATATTTTGTTACGCAAAGCTTTAAAAATAGGTATGGTATTTGATAAATTACATGCAAGAGTTTTCCGCCCATTTTTTTTTACTTTTGAGGTAGATTTTTACAAAATTTGAAATTTAAGGCCCGATTTCTCATCTTCAACATAGAGCTATCTGTCACATAAACTAACAAATAACAGAGTAAATTCTAAGTTTATCTAATAAACAGCAACTAACTGGAAGAACAGAATTCGGCTCTAAGTACTCCATATTTTTATACTCTGTACCAAAAATACACAGAGTATATTAAGTTTGTGCAAAAGTATGTAACAAGAAGAAGGAATCATTTCCGACTCTATCGGGGGTGCCACAGAAATCTCTAGAGATTTTGCCGACGATTGGTTTGTAAATCTCTCGAAAAAATCGTCGGTGCCATAGAACTTCGAGCGATTTCATTTTCTTATTAGATAATCTAGTTAGAGCACCAGTTGTTACAGTTGAAGTTTCATCTCTAAAAAAAACAGGGCTGAATCTCTAGCCAAAAAACTTATCATCTTTTAATTATGGGTTAAATTGATGTTTAAATTAAATTTTTTGATTGTGTCATATGTTTTATGATGCATTTTTTAAATTATAATTTAAATTTAAGTCATACTCTCCATAAATAAAAAGCAAAATTTAAAAATTTGTTGCCGCCAAACATAAGGTATAACTTGCCAACCCTTAATCCGCTGGTTGCCAATCAGGTGGCGCCACTGATATGGTTGGTTAAAATTAACATAAAAGACTTTGGTTGTTTTTCCCAATAATTATTGAAACGCAAATTTCAATGTTTAAACTAATTAAATAATTTATTCGTTTGATGCAATCTATACTAGAAAATAATGTTACTTACATTTCCAAAATTTATTTTGCTTGCTAAAATTGTTTGTGTAGTAAGTTTTGCTAAATCTCCTTACAAAACACGGGAGGTTTGAAACCAACCAAAAGAAATGTGGCACCTAAGAATTGGAATTTGGTTGGAAGAGGTTTCTGTGGCACCCCCGTATAAAGTTGATGTATATTCTTGATCAGTAACAATAGGGCTCTTACTTGTTTCTACACCCATTTAAAAAAATGTTTTTTAAATTTTCAAAAGCTTGTACTCAGATACGGAAATATTAACGAAGGCCATATCAATCTCAGGGTTTGTTCTCAGACTGCTTATCCAGCTGCCCTTAAAGCGCTGTAAGAATGAACACGGCCCTGACAACTTGTTTCTTAGAAATTGCTAATTAATTCTCAAATGGGAACCAGAAAGTTGTGAAATTCGATCCATCATTATCAGGGGTGAATTTGTATATTTCTCTGTATATTTGTATATTCTCTGAATAGTGATTTCTCTTTTCAATTTTATAAATTTTATATTTTTATATTTCAAAATTTTTCATCCCGCTGTTTACATTTATTTAATTTATTAATTGGCACAAAAAATCCTAAACCCATCATTTCTGACCAAGGCTACAAACCTCTAAAAATCGGCAGATGTTTTGGTCTGGAGGTTGAAACACATCGAGAAGTATAAGGTACGAAGACCGGTTACTTAACTTATCGAACCAAAGGATTTTTAATTTTCAGTGGCGTAGCGTGGTTATGCCGCCCGGGCGGAAGTCGCCTTAGCCGCCCCCTCCGCCTTGAATCGTTATAAATTTTAAACTTCTTTCTATAATTAAAATTAAGTTTTTATTGTTCTTTGCATCAAAAACTTCTCTGTAACATAAAGGAACGTACGCAGGATTTTGATTAGGGCTGACAAAGACCTAAATTGATTGAGGGGTATTATATTGCTTAAGTTGCTATCATCGTTAAGTATTATTTGAAAAAAATTCTTTAACTGTGTATATAAGAAAGATGCGCCGCAGGCGAAAATTGTATCGCAAAAGCCGCGGAAACGTTTTTTACATACTTCCTTAATCAAAATATAAAAAAAATTTACTTCGATGGACCAAAACAAAAATTATTTGGAGGTCGAACATAGTTTTGTGGTTTGATATCAAATGCGTTTCGAATTGGCTTTCTTTGTAGTCTGCCTGCAGAGGTTTTTACTGAAGGCTGATATAATTAGACGAGTTGGTTTTTTGGAAACATAAAATAACCCAAACTGTGGAAGTTTATCCGTTCGATCTCAGTGTCAAAGATGCTTTAGTTTAGAAATAGTACGTGAGATTGTCCTGCTGACCTGAGAAATTGAAAGTTGTCTAGTATAGTATTGTAAACCCCAAATATTCGAAAAATATCGCAAAATCGATAGATAACGAACTATGAAGAATAAATGTGAAAATATTATTTGGTGTTTGTTAATTGTTCTTTTATAATTGACACTATAAATTTGGGTGATTTTTCCATGTAACAAGGAATTAAATAACTCTTTCTGAATTGATTCAAAAAAGTATTAAAAGTCATAGGATAGACATTTTTGGTTTTTAATATGGAAAATACTGGTTATTTTTTTGATAAAACGGTCTTGGGTAATGGTAATTTTTTTTTTTTAAATTATTGTTCAGTTGACACAACTTTTGTTTCATACAGAAATTTTCAAAGCATACTACAAATCTGCACCCCTTGTATACGCCCTTGATACATAATCAGTATATTGGAAGGGCTTGATAGGAAGAAGCAGGATGAAAAATTGGATGATATGGAATGCCTAACATCTTCGATTAAGTCAAACACAAGGTCTAACAGCCTTCAGGAATACCACCTATGTATTAATTATAGAGACCTGCAACTTGCAACTCGGCGCCACCAGAATTAGCGGCCCCTAAAAATTTGCCGCCCGGGGCGGGCTGCCCCCCTCGCTACGCTAATTTGCGTTGTTAATTTTATTTTTTTCCTATGAATTTCATGCTATCAATCAATCCTTCCAAAAGTCCCTGGTCTTTCCACTATGTACTTTAGATTAGACCGATCTCATCCCCCTATCTGATGTTTTTTGGTGTATTTATTGTACGCTTATTAGGCTCCAAAGTTTTTGTGAATAACTCATACGCAGTGTTGCCTATTTTCATATGGGTAATTATTTCTGAAGTGGGCAACAATTTCTAAAGTTTTTTGTCAGGCTATAACCGCAATTTTCCACGATTTTTAATAGTTTTTTTCAGAATTTTACGTTTGCAAAGATATAGCAAGAAAAAGTAAAGTTTCATTTAAAATTGTCTGTTAGAAAAACTGCAAGACGCCTTGAACTGAAGTAATTAAATGATTTGAGCTGCTTTCCTGTTGGTGTTATTATTAGAATTTTACTAATAAAGATTATGCAATTAATGTTGGAAAATCCCACAGACAACTGATAGAACAAAAATACCCATTATCCATGAACCAAGGCTTCATTGGTGAATCTGAAAACGCAGTTCGGTCTATTTTTAGATCTACTTTAAGGCTAATATGAAGTTGTTCGTGGGTGAATCAAAAAATGGTACTTCATTTACGGTTTTTTGAATTTCGCTGAAAGTTATGGCCGTCCCATCATGAAACCTTTTCCAGAGTATTAAGAATATCATAAGCATTACTCCATCTCCGATAGCTGCCATAAGAACGATTGGTTGAAAAAGTAGTTTTAGTGAGAAACTTTTTTCAATGCTACCCTCATTATAGTTTTCATTTCACATAATTTCCGAGATTTATCAAAATCGGAAGCATCTCCGTATAGCTGCCATAGGAACGATCGGTTGAAAAAGTAGTTTTAGTGAGAAAAACTATTTTGTTTTCAATGTTATCGCTCCCAAACTATTTACAGATCAATATTGTATACTACCACACAATTCTGTCAAGTTTGATTCAAATCGCTATATCTTTGTATCCAGCAACCGTAAAAATCTAAATAAACTTTTAAAAATCGTGGAAAATTACAGTTGAAGCCTGACAAAAAAATAGTTTCCCACTTCAGAAATACTTAACCATATTTTTGTTTCATTTATAAATAGCCGGCGTTGATTTTATTTAAAAACTTTTCGAATTTGAAAATTAATCAAAGACTAACTACTATTATGTGTTGTTTCAAAAGATGATAGCAATCGACGAAATGAACTAATAATTTCGTTGTAAATATTTTTATTTGATGAACGTGTCGTATGAGTAATTTTTATTTGAACTTTAAGGCTCTGCCGAGCTCATGTTAAATTAAATTAAATTATTTTTCACCGTTATTAATTATACAACAAATATTAGCTTTGGGAATGCTTGGTGACCTACATTTTTCCAATTTGTCCTAATGTACTCATACATAGAAATGAGCTTTGTTTCCTTTTCATAGTCGTATTATACCAAGTTGGAACATGATCTTCATGGATAATGCACCAAGCGATCCAGTTTTAGTCATTGGATTTTTTCCCTTTCACTTCAAATATTAACTAAAACAATTTTCTAAACCGAATCTTTTTCCAAAGAGAGAAGGTCTCGTACGGAAAGTAACAAAAGATTAATAAGGTCCGACCCATTTTCCGAATCGGTTCCAGACCATCTTTAATTTATTAGTGAACGCCTCCCACCTTTATAAATCCTCTGAGGATCCCCGGCTCCTCAATTTGCGTCTGGTGAAGCCGGCCTCCGGGTTTCTTGGAAAATTCCCTCTTCTTTCTCCCTTTCTTTCTCTCTCCTTCTCTTTTCTTGTCCTCTTCCCGCTTGGCTCTAGACTTAGCCTTCGACCGCCCCCCGCTTGCACCATCGTCGATGTGGCTCGTCTCCACTGCGTTTAATCTGTGGCTGGTTTTGACTTCTTTCCCCGCGCCCCACCTTCGCAACCTTGGATTCGTCCCGTTCCTCGCTGTATTTCCACGGTTCTTGAAATTTTTTTGTCCCCACTCTCCTTTTCTTTTTATCACCCTTTCGCCGCCTTGCACACTTTGTTTTTCACTTATTTCCTAGAAAATCAAACCGCCCCTATATTAAGTTAACATCTAAATAGAAACAGATAAATGCATTACTATTGGGGAAGACATATTTGCAAAAATTCTTAATAAGGATTAAAAATCTGAAAATCGAAATTTATTGCTGACCTGAAATCCTTGCCTAATTCCTTGAAGCCCTTACTCAACAATTATAGCTAAGTTCATCTTGCCTTTTGGTCTTAAAAACTGATATTTAACTCCTTTCTTTTTCACCCACCCGATAGGCATTATCACACTGTCCGCAGGAGCATATCGTTGCACCTTATTATTGTACACAGGTGGTTGCCCGTTATTTTATATTGCATCTGGCAGTGCTGTGTGCAATATTTTTGTTTTGAAAAGCTTCCCTAATGCTCTCTCCTGCTCTCAACACGTTGGTGGGCTTATGGACTCTCTCAGCATCGCCAGCAAAGTTTTGTATCAATTTCGCTCTTCTGTGTTTTTGTTTGTTTTTTCTGCGTGCCAGTGTTTTCATTTTTGTTGTTGTTTTTTGTGCCTCTCGCTGCAATTTGCCGACCGCGGCAGCTGCTTCCCCCCCATGGCCCCCAGCTTCCCTTGAGCGCCTACACTCAGGCATATACATACATACAAACATACAAAAGCATGGGAGAAATATCAGGCCGGGCGGCGGCGGTTCGTTCGCAACGAATGGCAGAGCAGAACCAGCGGCAGAATGTGTCCGCTGGTGGATGTCAGTGGGTTTGACAGGTATATACATATATGCATATGTATGTATGTATGGTATGAACCGCTTGCCTAGTACTGACTTACCCACTGATAAACCAATCTCATCGGCAATTTGTGTCCACACCTTCATTTTCACCTCGACATTCTTGTAGTCAGGATTATGATTGTTATAGACCACATCGTACTTCTTGACAATGTCTATGAAATCGGAGGTGTTGTCGGATGTTGTGGAAGATTCGCTAATTGCTCGCGCCACCTTCATTTCCTTCATTGTTTTGTTTTTGGCAAAGCTAACGGTTTTTCAAAACGCAGAAACCTTTTCTCAGCACTGCACACTGTACACACACACACAGAGACGCACAGCAAAATCTTTTTATAGGCGCGTAGGCGCGCTATTGACCGCCGAACCGCGTCCTCGTCCCCCCCACAACAACAACAACAACAACAACAACAGCGCCACTCGCAGGCAGAGAGCCGAACCAAGAGCGCGTAGTATGCACGTACAGGCGAACGTCCGACTGCCGCTTTTGTATGACCGCTTCGACAAAAGTTGGACACTTGAATGAGGCGACGAGAGAGCTGCATTCACACAAAAACCTAACAGCAGCAGCAGGCAGAGACCGCAGCCAGCAGCGGCGCCAACAACGAAGCGACGCGACAGCAGCAGCAGCAGCAATCCAGCCCAGAGCCAGGCAACAACAACAACAGCAACAACAACAAAAAGCGGGCGAACTACGAGGACGTGTAAAGCAGAACAAGAAGGCAAAACCTCATCATCATCATCATCAGCAGCACAGCGCAGTTTGGCGTCCCGCCCACATCAAACGCGCCACTCACCCCCCCACCCCACCCCTGAACGCTTCCTCGTAGTCCGCTATTGTTGGTGTGGCGACAAATCGCATTGCCCGCCCACCCGCTGCTGCTGCTGCTGCTGCACATGGAAGAGTTGCTTTGATTGCAAATGCAGCAGAAACTGTTGCACCCACCTTATCACGTGTCCATAATGCAATTCCTGCCTACTTATGACTGAAGTTCAAGGTCATTTAATTCTGCTTAAAAACTGGGAAAGATCGCTGTTATCAGCTGACTGGTGATACCGCCTCAGCATCATCCGCAGTCCCTAATTCCTAGCTACATCGATCCAGGGCAAAGCTTAACGTGTGTCGTCGTCCCTTCTCGACTTCCCCAACACAGCAGGCAAAACCCAAAACAACATCAACGTCTCCGTCTCCGTCGTCTTTTTCCTTTTTCAAGTTGCTGCTGCTGCTGCCGGCCCCACTCAACAGCCAACGACGACGACGACGACTACAACGGTTGGCGCTGGCTGGCTGGCTGCTGTTGGCGAACGAACCTACGACCAGTTCCCCCACCCCTGCGTCCCGCCCGCAACCAAGCACTTCCCACAACCCCTCCTCCCCCTCTCTGGTGTCGCCCAGTTCCTTGTGTGTGGCGGACTGTGCCCCAAACTAACACGATGAACGTCGCCTGGTGGATGTATATGTATGCATGGCTGGGTGTGTGTGTGTGTGAGCTGCGTGTGTTTGTATCTCTTCAGCTTGTGCGCGTTTTTGTTGCTTTTATTATATTTTTTCGCTTTTCTCTCTATGCCCGTGCCTTCACGATGGCGACGGCAACAGCAACAGCAGCAGCAGCAGCTCCAGCAACAGCAACGTCTGCCCCACCTTCGCACCTCGCCCGCTCCTACTCCTATTGCTTCCTTACACTGGCAGCCGCCTGCCGCGTCCTTGCGGCCTCCCCAGTTTGCCAGTTCTCCATCGTCATCATCATCATTGCCATCAAAAGCCCAGCCACATTCGTGGGCTGTGACGGGGCGGACGGGGGGAGTGGTGGTAGGAGTGTGGGTATGGGGCGTTTGCGTGAGGCAACGGCGGCGAGGGCCTGGCTGTTGTGTGTGTGTGTGTGTTTGTGTCTCCCCCTATCCGCTGCTGCCGTTTTAGCTGGGGGGTGTTGGGGGGGTGTGCTATCACATTGGAGCGGAGCGCGGCCTACAAAACAGCCGCAGCAGCGAATGAAGTTGCCGCCGCTGTGGAGCTTTTTTGTTGTTGTTGTTGTTGTTGCTTTTCGCAAATCGATAAACGATGTCCGGACTGCGGCATAGCCCAGCGCGCTTTGCGTGTATATCTCGCTCCATGCATGTGTACATAATGTAGAAAACAACTTCTATATACACACACACATTACTTCATATGTACCAAGTACATACATATGTACAGTCGGTGCGTTTGTGTGTGGGTCGGTCAGGTCGGACGGTCGCTGCCCAGCGGCCCCCCACAGCATGTCCCGTGGCTGGGTCTGGTCGGCAACGTAACGTTCTGGGAGAACTAAATGCATTTTGCACCATGCCCCAGCGGCATTCGCAGACCCAAAATCCAAGCGGACACCTAAAATCCTTTTTAAGATCATAAGTTGGGCAATTTTTTGCGCAAACCTACCAACTGATATGGAACACAAACCCTAAGAACCATTTCGGTTCGTATTTTTTTAAAGCCCCCGAAGTTGATCATGAACCGAACTTATTAAAGATCTTTCAAACCTGAACCTGAATCATGTTCATGTTTTGTTTTTATACTCTGTACCAAAGGAGCACAGAGTATATTAAGTTTGTGCTAAAGTATGTAACAGGGAGAAGGAATCATTTCCGACCCCATAAAGTATACACATATATTCTTGATCAGCATCATCAACCGAGTCGACATTTGGACAGTACATTTGGTCTGTCTGTCTGTCCGTCCGTCCAACAAACAGATCTCTGAGATGGTAAGAGACAGAGGTTTGAAATGTATTCTTATACATGCAGGCAGATCAAGTTTATTTTCAATTTTTGCCACGCCCCCATATCTCCCACAGTTCTGTGGAAAGAAGATACGTACCTTCTAGAGATAGTTAGTCATTAGCAATATGTATCGATTTGCCGAAGAAAAGACAAAGATCGGAGTGCCTTCAGCTTCTACTCCAGGAACAGAGTGTGTTATAGCAAAGACCAAATAATTTTTAAGATGCCGAACGCCCATACAATGGTTTTGCAATATGCAGCTGTTTTTTTTCATCGCTCTCTAAAATCGCGCTCCCCTCACACAAAGTTGAGAGCGTAAAAATCTAAAAATAGAATGCACTTGCTTGTGTGGGATTGCAAAGAACACACCCACCAATCGTCGTCGGTCGCTGTTTTTTTCCAAAAAAAAGCGGGCGCCATTTTGGTCTCGCTTCTCTTTTTTTTACATAACAGAATATAGAAAGAGCCAAAAGCCGGGAAAAAAAAGGAGGGAAAAAAAAATGTGGAGGGAAAGATGGTTTTGATATATTATTCTAAATTTTTTGGTTTTGGTTGGTGTTGTCTGGCTTTTCTAATTTTTTATTTATTTAACGAAAACTTATTGTTTAAAAATATAAAGATATTTATTAAAAATATATATGTTGTTGTTTTTGATTTTTTTTGGTGTTAGTTAGGTTGATTACACTCATCGAAATTTAATTAAAGCCACCTATATTTTGTTCAATAAAAAATGTTTAAAACATGTTATAAAATTTTTTTGACCAAAATTGTTAAAACGTGCTTGATTTAAGGTAAATCAACAATATCAAATATTTATATTAAAGTTAAAGCATGTTTTCGGCATTTTTTTATAAAAAGTTCAATTTTTACTGCGAAATTTAATTAAAGCCAGTCTTAAAAAAAAAATTAAAAAGGATACAGAATAAGGATAATAAAAAATCAATAAATAATGGATTTAACCTCCAGGCTTATTTATGAGCTTAAAAATGCCTAACCGGATGGCGCTAATCATGAATTCGAACTCTGAATCCGGTATTTTGGCCCATTCCTCAGTAACAGCCTTTCGAAGCTCTTCAGTCGAGTTGAACTTTCGTCCGCCAGCATAAACACGACGTGCAAGGTTACCCCACATGTTCTAAATTGGATTCATGTCCGGAGAACGCGCTGGCCATACTAAAAGCTGGATATTCTTCTCAGTGAACCACCCACGAATGGCCCTTAAAACGAGAATGGGCGCATTATCTTGCTGAAAGATGGTGTCCGGGTCCGGCTATTGCTCCAAAAAGATAATTAACACTTCATCCAATAAGTTTAAATAGCCCTCTGTATTCCTGCGACCTCTAATCTTGCATATCGAGGTCCGATTGTGATAGCTAAAAGCGTCCCAAAACATCACAGAGCCGCCAATACAGTTTTGGGAGGTCGAAATGCGCTCAGACGCCTTAATGTCGTGCCTTTAGTAACTAAAACCATCTGACCCATTCAAGTTAACCTTTTTCTCATCTGAGAGTACCACATTTGTAAGCTCCTCCCTCGAAGACATTCGACGTTTCGTAATATCCCTTCTGGCTTATTTATTAGATGTCTGTCAATGCGGGCTTAGTCGTCATTTTCTTAAAGATTAACGGTCGCACGAGTTCAGAAGGTTACTTAAATTTATTGGATGAACTCTTAGTAGACTTTTTGAACCAAGAGTCGGACCCGGATACAATCTTTTAGCAAGATAATGCTGCCATAAACGTGTCAAGGGCCAGTCGTAAGTGGTTCAATAAACATAAAATCAAGCTTCTTGAATGGCCAGTGCGTTCTCCGGACATGAATCCAATTCAGAACATGTGTGGTAACCTTGCACGTCGTGTTTATGCTGGCGGACGAAAGTTCAACTCGACTGAGGTCCTTCGAAAAGCTGTTACTGAGGAAGGGCAAGGGGCATACCGGATTCAGAGTTCGAATTCATGATTATTTGTTCTTATAGAGCCTGCAAAGTTTAACGAGATAAGTTGGTTCTCTGGTTGTTATAATTTTGCGAATTGCTATTACCGTTCCTTATTTAATCCAGAAGTCCAAGTCTAATTCAAAGATGTGTGCTGCGTATGCCGAGATATGGTCAGTAGGCTTCTTGTTGAATACAAATCTGGCAATATTATTAAAAGCAACGTTGAGTTTTTGCCTACTAACAGCATCACACTTTCCAAAAACTCTAATCCCGTAGAACAACGCTTTACTTAAGTATGTTTTTGCAATTGTGAGCTTTGTCCTTATTGGCATGAAGCTACGAATGTATCGAAGTTGACGGAGTTGACTGTAAGTCTTGTCGATTGCGCAATTAATGTGATCGTTTGATGAAAGTTTGTTATTAAAAATAATACCTAAGTTCTTAGCACGATCTACATATTCAATTAGAGAATTATTTGAAGTTATTTGAAGTTTTGGCAAGTTGCTATTTATTTCATTTGCATTCATTTGGACTTGGACGGGTTGATGTGAAGTCCGTTTTCCTAAGCCCATTCACCAACTAATTCTAGTTCACTATTAAACATATTTATACATTCAGGTACTTCATTAACCGGACTTACATAGATTTCATAGATCGTCAGCATATTTTGACATTACAATTGGACAGTACATTTGGTAGGTCATTTTCATAGATTGAATATAATAATGGCCCAAGGAGTGAGCCTTGCGGATCCCCGCGATTAGTTTCTAAGAATGTTGAAGTCTGCGAAGAGGTTACCACTGCATTAATTTCTTTGCTGGGGTGGAAAAATTATAAAGCATTTCTAGTTTTGTGCATAAAAATTACATGATCTACCGAATCAAATGCCTTGCTACAGTCCAGTAAATTTAGAAAAGTAAAATGGCTTTTTGTCCACCTCTCTTAGAATACAGCTACGCGACTTACGAAAACCATGCTGCTTATCATTCAGTAGTTTGTTTACCGTAAAAAAACTGCTAATTTGGGTGTAAATCAATTGCTCGAATGATTTTGAGATGAAAGGTAGGATGAAAATTGGCCTATACTCGTTACCTGCTTTGGGAATGGGCAAGATTTTGGCAACTTTCCACATACTTGGAAACGTTGAGGTCGTAATTACAGTATTGAAAATGTGCGTTAGCTATTTTAGAACTATTGGAATTTATATTTTTAAGAACTTTGGATCAATGTTATCAGGGAAGCATTTTTTATTTTTAAGATAGACTCTAGGACATCACACTGACTGACACAAGAAAGACTAATACATTTAGTACAATGTTATCTCACTTGTTATTATGAGAAGATTTTATACCCTTGTTCCTTCAAGGGTATGCTAAGCTCGTGCAAATGTATTAACAGGGGGAAGGAAGCCAATTAGATCCCATAGTGTAAATATTCTTGATCATTATCAACATTGTCCATTTAAGTCTCAGCAGCTTCACCAAAAGTAAGCAATCAATACTGTGAGTAAAATGCTTCATTACAAGCAGGAAGACACACCATATCATTTAATTACTTCGGTTCAAATCAGTATCGTAGGGTGACGTTCTGCCCTCCCCGGGGCGGAAGTTGAGTTTACCGCCCCCAACTTATGTATCTATGTTGAGGGCAGAAAATTCGACTTATGTTTCTTCTAGTAGGTACCCGAAGTGGGTCGATACCGCCCCCTTTAGTATTTTAAAGACAAAACGAAGAAGTTAAATCGTCCTAATCGTGGGAAGTTAGAAAGTTAAGAGTAAAACGTTCTCACATTTTCAATTCAATCTTAGTTCTTCCAACCAGAGCTGAAACCCGAAATGAACCGCTCCGGAGTCCAGTCTCCGTCACCGGAGCAGAATAAATTTTTCTAGCCGAACCTGACCCGAACGGAGTAAAAAAGTCGAAAAGGATTCGATTCATAAATATGTTTCTACTAAATTTGTTCTAGAATCTATAAATTTCCAATTCACGTAAATGAACTCAAACAGGTTTTTGTAAGTTTAAATATTCGTACATATATAATAATAATGTTTATTTTAATAATAATAATTATATGAGCCTATAACATTGTGAATTAAACTAAATAGATAAGCATAACATTGTGTATAAAAACTAAAAAGAAACTTATGTTAAAGTAACCGACTTGGTTGCACGAACCGTCCGTCGGCCAGGCACATTTTGCCTCACCCCGCGCCCGCTTACTACGCCTGACTTCCCTGGTCTTCCCAAGATATCAGACCGTTCAGCAGTACGGGGCTTTGACTAATGCGCCCGCGATTTTATAATTTTTCCATTTTATTTTTGATTTTGCCGCCTTCTAAATTATTTCTAAAATCTCCTTTCTGTAAACCAACGCTTTTCTTAAGTAGGAAACCAGCACCAGTTCTCGCTATGTTTATCGTCAAGGATATCAGTAGCTCCTGCTTTGTAAGGTATGTCTTGCCAAGGGACGCCCATCTGTGATCCTTAAGGCAAGGACATCTTGCTAAAAAGTGAGTCAGATCCTCATTTTCTCCGGTATTGCAAAGTGGGCATGGTACGTTTATCGATCTATTATACGTATTTGACGACAGCGTAATAAGGTCAAGCCGCGCTTTCATCACCCATGTGATATTACTGTTGGCAAGATGCTGTAGCTTAAGGGCAGCTGTATGGTCGAGGAATCTGTAGATTCTTGTTTGGCTGGATCCTTTCCGAGTCATGCGTTCCGCATGTACATCGTACTTATTTAGATAGTGCTTAGAAAAACGTTCTCTCATTGTAAATTCAATACCAATTTCTACAACTGAATCTTGGGATTCAAGCTTATAAACGTGTTGTTGTTCAAAAGGAACAAATACATAAAAGCATGAATAATTCTGCACGATATTCATCTTCTGATGAATTTGAATCTTTCTAAGGAGCAAGAAAATAATGAAAAAGTGACTAATATCAAATCGGTAAACGACTTCATTGATTCTTTTCTGGGTATTTAAAGATTGCTTCAAAATTCGAATGTATTAAATCTTTGGAAAAACTATCATTGTGCTTACAACTGATTTTTAAAGATTTTAAAAGATAGCGGAGCGGTGTTATATGTCAAGATCAGCCTTAAGTTCTACCGTCAGTTCATCATTCAGTCACATGTGTGCGCGCTCCCTTAAAATTTTTAAGTAATTTCCAATTTAATATTGTCCGAACGATAAAACAAAATTATTCCTGAACCCCGGTTCGAACCTGAACCTTGGTTCAGCGACCCTCTCAACTCAAAATGTTTCGGGGGTTCGAACCCCGGAGTGAACCTCTTCCGATTTTTAGGAGGTTTGCAGCCCTGCTTCCAACTGTATTTTTTGGATACAAAAATCCAAATATTTTTGATCTTGGAACAAATAGACAATTTAGCTAAGGAGCTTGAAAACAATAAAAAACTGACAAATATTTAATCGGTAAACGACTTTCCTTTTGACGGAATTGAAAGATTTCCTTGAAATTTTAATGTTTTGAAGGTTTGGGAAAACTATCATTGTAAAGAACTTTAAAATATTGCAATGGTTGTATCAGCTGTTCCTGCAATCCAAGTATCAGTCGAGCGCGCATAATCCACTCTAAAACTTTTATATTCCAGCCAAAGAGCAAGTATTGATGAAAGTTTACTTGAAGACATACTAATGATTAACGTAAACTAAGCTCTTAGCTTCCAAAAATAAATAAAATGTTGAAGATTGTTCCAGTTGACATATAAGATTTCTGAATTAGCGAAAACCATATTTATCTTAAACCTTGGTTCTAATCTGAACCTAGGTTCAGCGACCTTCTGAACCCAAAAGTTTCACGGGTTCAAACGCCACCCCTCCCGATTTTAAGGAGGTTTGCAGCCCTGGTTCTAAATACAATTTCCTGAATGGTTCGCGTGATAAACTGTCAGCCATACAAATTTCCTAATTCATTTGAATTTATAGTATTAATATTCCAAATCATTCAATTCTTTTTTTAATTAATTATATCAAACTCAATTTATTCTGTTTTTGGAAAAAGTTAATTCATTCAAATATGTCGTAGTGCCTGATAATTCCAGGATTGATTAAAAAATTAATCATTCATTTACAGCTCTGGTATAAAATTTGATCTCAGAGCTTAACTCGACACGTTGGGTATGAATGCAGAAAAAAAATCGATAGTAAAAAGCCCACTAGTAAAGCTCTTCTTACCGACAAAAATAAAACTGAAAAAAAACTATTTGTCAGCTTCAGGGGTCGAACCCACAATTGTGAGTTATCAATTACGCGCTCTACACCACATGGAAACGCCACACGGACGTCTAGTATACTCGATGATCCCAACGTGATCAATCTGATATCGGATTAGTTGATCAAGGTCGCGTCATGCCATGATGTTTACTAAAGACCATGTTACTGTCTGCAGTAAAAATCTATATCTAAGCGACAAAGCGCTTGCATAGGAGTTCAAGGCGTTCGCTTAGTCATCCTTGTCTTGCGTGTGAAGCGGGTGCAGTGCACACTGGGGTAGATAAGACTAAAATTTTTATATTTACCCTTAGATCTCAGTGCGGCCAGTTGCTTGTCAACTGGTGTAAAGCTGATGGCAGAGCAAAGTAGTCTTTCGTTGACGACGAAACTGAGTTTTAACTCCTGCTTGGCAGCATGTTTTCTGTTGTTTTCATCTTAAACCAGTGACCAAACATTCGAATTTCCTTAAGAGCGGTAATGTTACCGAAGAAATCCACTATTTGTTGAAGATGCTCAAATCCTTCTTATTCTCTCCTAGGGACCAAACTCATTTAACACATATGACCTTCCTTGTTAGCAACCTAACGAACTGTCGACCTTTTCCATCAATTGAGATTTAAATTGACATTCTGCATTTGCATTACTAATTTTTAAATTTTTTTCATATAAATTGTGCACATGAGCATTATCCTAACCTAATCCTTTCTCGTAGAACATGACTTCGCCATTTGGGAACTATTTAGATCAAATTGCTGATTATGTTCGAAGTCCCCGTCTTGAAAGTGACTTCAAAGATTTCCAGATTGTTAAGAATTATGTGCTGGACATTATGAAAACTGATAAATTATTTCAAAATATATGCGAAGATATAGAGTTTGGTAAGTTGAAGTGCTTTTGGCAGAGAACGATCGACTCACAAATCGATTTCCTTCACAGGCAGCTCACCTCATGAAATACGTCTCTTCGATGACGACGAATATGATGTTCTTCTCGGATTGAATTTCCCATATTATGATGATATTATTGTGCGCGAAGACGCCTATCGTCCGGGTGTAGTTCATCTGGATTTTTCCGATACTCCCTGTGACGAATTTACGGCCGATGATTTGTTGGATAGTCGCTGGTATCTAAAGCGTACGAATCTACAGGATTGGATGCAAAATATTCTTGATTATGCATTTGAATCGTTTAGCTGCCTCGTCTGGGGTCATTCTGAACTTTACCAACTTAGTTATCAGCGGAAGGGCATTTGTCACACCATAAAGGCCACATCCAACTCTCGTGAGTTCTTTATCGACTTTGTGCCGGCTGTAAAGATCTACTACGAAGATGCGGATTGGTATGCAGTGCCCAGATATGTACCAGGACCGAAAAGATCGGATAAGTGCACGTTTCAGTTGTGCGATTATGAGTATGAGATCTCCGAATTGGATATTGGTGGTCAAGTGTATAAGGATGCCATAATGCTACTGCATGCCTTGTGTAATCGAAAAGCACTGTTTAAGGTGCGTTCCTACCATCTGGTTAGCTTGGCTATTAATCAAATACAGGGCGATGACTTTGATCCAGATGAGGAATTGGAAGTTGTGTTTTTAGATGTACGTAAGGGTAGATTTTCTTAATAGGAGAGTGGTGTGGTTAATCGTTACATTTTCAGCTACTGTATGACCTATGCGATGCTCTGGATGAAGGTAATTTGCCTTATTTTTGCCATACGGACATCAATCTCTTCGACAACTTTAAACAACAAGAACTGATTGACTATAAAAACAAACTGTATAAAGTATATACTACCCTGAGCACTTATCCACATCAAATGACGCTTTCATTTGAGCGTTGCTCCTGGCATTTTTGTGACGACTCGGAAGAGGAGGACTCGTCGTCCTCCTACTACGACGACGATGATGACGACTATTATTATTAAGACAATAAGGGCATAAACTTAGTTTAGTGCGTAAGAGAACATAAAAGTGAAATTTTAATATGAATTTATTTTTCAACTTTTGGAAATTAATTAAATAAATACCTACGTATTATTCATTTATATCTAACACCAAGATGAGATGTACACATTTGCTCCAATTCCTTTACTCTAGAGATGTATGTTGAAATACTCTTTCTGCTTATCTTTGCTCAGGATTAACCGTTTGGTAAGCTTAATTCTTAAATAAATATGGCAAAAACATGTTGAACCCTTGATTTCGCTATAAAAGCTTATATATTCTGAGAATTTCTTTGGCACCTTCCTCTTAGCCTTTAAAATCATGAAATGCTTAATCGACTTAGCGGGTCATACTGATCAAGAATATATTATATATACTTCATGTTATCGGAGATGATTCCTTCCTCCAGACTAGGGCTTAAACCAGTGGTGCCCAAAATGCCAAAAGCCTATCCCATGGGATAGAAACTCATAATTCTGCCGGCGTCGTAGCCGACACACGCATAGAGAGAGAGAGAATACGTGTGTTCTATAAATGGCACCATCGGCGGTTTGCTCTCTGACGACGCGTGCTTTTGGCATTTGATCACGAGGCATTTGTTCGTTTGCTTGTTGCTCATGTTTGACGTCATGACGCTTACTTCGTGTTTCGCTGCTACGCACACAAGCGCAGTGCTTGATTGTGTGAGTTTGGGCACCACTGGTTTAAGCCCTCGTTGAACTGGGGTTCAGGTATAATTTTGTTCTTCGCTTAAGCTTAGTATACACCTCAACAAAGCAACTACCAAAACAAAAAACTCCACATAAAATAACTCACAAAACAAAGGCATGTGGTTTCAAAAGTTTTGTGAGTTATTTTTATACATAATTTTTTGTTTTGGCAGTTCCTTTGTTGAGGTTTATACTAAGCCTTATTTAGAAAGCATGTACGTAAATTGAAACAAACTTAGGGCCGATTTCTCTCTTCCAGATAGCTGATATGTGTCAGATAAGCTCACAGTTAGTAAATTGAGTACAGCTATTTGTAGGTTAATGTGACATATATCTCTATGTAGAAGATGAGAAATCGGCCCTTAAACATTTTATTCATATATAGAAGTGACGAAGTATTAGAGATAAAATGTACACTATCTCTTTCTTCTGAATGGTGTTAAGCGATAGTCCGCATTGAGATTCTTATTGCCCGTATAGAAAATCACAGTTGCTAGAGCGAGACGGGCGTATTTCCAAATGCACTCAGAGCTGAATAATTTCTGACAGAAGCGGTGTCGACACCGAAAAAAATAGTCTGCTAGACTTATACTTGTGCTGCAGGAATAGGTAATACAACAAATTCCACATTGTTAAGTTCTTCACAATGATAGATTTTCCAAAAATTTAAAGCATAAAGACAAGATTCTTTGTACGATGTTTTTATTTCATGGCTTAAACTATTGAAAAATGGCAAACTTGACATTTATGGCTTAAAAAATGTAATAGATTATGTTTTTGAACCGAACGCTTTTCGGGTTCGAAAAGCCAAAACTGTTTAGCTCCGGTTCAGGTTCGCTTTGTACTTTCCTAAAATTCAGGAGTCTCCGACTCAGGAGCTGTTTAACTCGGAACCTATTTGCAGTCCTGTTATATTTACTTTTGCAACAAATTCCACTCCCATTTGTTTCACCTTGACAATGATGATTTATTTTCTGAATATATTCGATCGACCCTCACTCTATTTTTAATTCAATTCGTGCCTGTTATTTTGAAACTCTACCAGCATTACCATTCATTCAAATTCAGTGGAGTGGGTATGAAAACTCATTCAATTCATTCTGAGTTTGAACACTTCATGAGTTGCTTTGATTGCAATCATTCAGTCCTCTACCACATACTAATTAAGGACAAACAGGTATGTTCTCAATTCCATTTCGGATTTCGTATAAACGTTTTAATTGTTATTTTTAACTCTTACAAATTTAAATGGAAGGTGTAAAGGAAATCTGTGGTTACTAGATCAAGGCTTCATTTTTCTACGAATTAAAACCACGTGGAATTGAGTTGTCGGTTTCAACTGTTGAGCAATTCCACTTTTACTGAAACCGGATCTAGTAACCGTAGATCTGAGTGTCACTTTCCATATCATCATACACATCAGCACATTTCCTGTTGAAGATGTTCAAATTTGGGTAATTGTCAAAGGAGGTCCGAATACAAGGCATTACAGTTAGGGTTTTCAACTGTATTTACCCCTTATGAAAATATTTCCGCTTAAGTTAGCCAGCAGCTTTACTGGCCTCAGGGTTCACCAACCTAACAAACTGTCAACTTTTTCCATCAATTGCGATTTGAATTGACATTCTGCATTTACATTACTAATTTTTCCTTTTGTTATACCCTGTTCTCATTAAAAATGGGAAAAAGGGGATCATGAAGTTGTGCAAATGTATGTAACAGCCAGAAGGAAGCACCTCCGATCCCATAAAGTATATATATTCTTGATCAGCATCAACAGCCGAGTCGATTTAGCCATGTCCGTCTGTCTGTATGAACGCGTCGATCTCAGAGACTGTAACAGATGGAGCCACAATTTTTGGCATGAAAAACTGTTTCATTCTCTCTGTATGAACGCGTTGATCTCAGAGACTATAAGAGGTAGAGCCACAAATTTTTTCATATATGTAGGTGTATACTGTACCCAGATCAAGTTTGCTCCTCCTCCTTCTTCTAACCGCGAAAAACTCTCAGAGCTACAATTTTAAAGCTTTAACCTAGTGACAATATATATTCAGTAAGGCCCAATATCTGTCTATTCTGTATACCACTAGAAGATCCGAGCAAAATCACCGAAGATATGCAAGATATGCACATTACTTGGAACAGGGTATTTTGCTGTCGGGGCACTCGACTGCAACACTCTTACTTGTTATTCATTCAAGTTGTGCACATGAGCATTATCCTAACGTAATCCTTTCTCGTAGAACATGACTTCGCCTTTTGGGACCTATTTAGAACAAATTGCTGATTATCATCGAAGTCCACGTCTTGAAAGTGACCTCAACGACTTCAAGATTATTAAGAATTTTGTACTGGACATAATGAAAACGGATAAATTATTTCTAAATATATGCCAAGATATAGAGTTTGGTAAGTTGTAATGCATGTGGCATAGAAGTCTCATTGTCTCATAAGTCGATTTCTTTTACAGGCAGCGCTCGCCATGACATACGCGTTTTTGATGACGACGAATTTGATGTTCTTCTCGGATTGAATTTCCCATATTACAAAGATATTATTGTACGTGAAGACGCCTATCGTTCGGGTGTAGTTCATCTGGATTTTGTCAATACTCCCTGCGACAATATTGAGGCCGAGGATTTGTTGGATAGTCGCTGGTATCTGAAGCGTACGAATCTACAGGATTGGATAAAAGATATCCTTAATGATGGATTCGAAACATTTGGCTGTATCGTCTGGGGTCATTCTGAATGTTACCAACTTAGTTATCAGCGGAAGGACATTTGTCACACCATAAAGGCCACATCCAACTCTCGTGAGTTTTTTATCGACTTTGTGCCGGCTGTAAAGATCTACTACGAAGATGCGGATTGGTATGCAGTGCCCAAATATGTACCAGGACCGAAAAGATCGGATAAGTGCACGTTTCAGTTGTGCAATTACGAGTATGAGATCTCTCAATTGAATATTGGTGGGCAAGTGTATAAGGATGCCATAATTCTACTGCAAGCCTTGTGCAATCGAAAAGAACTGTTCAAGGTACGTTCCTATCATCTGGTTAGCTTGGCTATCAATCAAATACAGGGCGATGATTTTGATCCAGATGAGGAATTGGAAGTTGTGTTTTTAGATGTACGTAAGGGTACATTTTTTAGAGAGTAGAGTGATGTGGTTAATCGTTACATTTTCAGCTACTGTATGACCTATGCGATGCTCTGGATGAAGGTTATTTGCCTTATTTTTGCCATACGGACATCAATCTCTTCGACAACTTTAAGCAACTGGAACTGGTTGACTATGAAATCATACTAGATAAAGCCTATACTACCCTGATCACTTATCCACATCAAGTAACGCTTTCCTATGAGCGTTGCTCCTGGCATTTTTGTGACAATTCGGAAGAGCAGGAGAACGACGACTACTAAGACGATGATGATTATTATTAATAAGATTATAAGGGCATAACCTTAGTTTAGTCCGTAAGACAACAGAAAAGTGAAGTTTTGATATGTAGTTATTTTTAAACTTGTGTAAATAAATAAAAAAAATAAGAACTGAACAAACTTTTTTCTAACATGGTATACCTATCATTAATTTTTTCCAAAGCCAAGATGAGATGTTCAAGTTTGCTCCAATTTCCTTACTGTAGACATGTATGTTTTTGCAATACTTTACTCTTTCTGGGATTAATAGTTCGGTAAGTTGTGTTCTAATCATAAATATGGCTAATATGTGTTTTTTTTTAGAATTTCTTTGGTACCTTAGTCTTAAAATGCATGCAATGCTTCTTGTAAAATTCCTGCTTAATTCTGTTTTCCTAGTACTTAAGCTATGTATTTATTATAATAAATAGAAGTATTAAAGTATTTTGTTAGCCTACTAATTTCACTGGAATGCATTTAAAAAAGAAATTTAACTGTATCGACTAGTTTTCTATATGAATATTAGGACAAGCGAGTCGCAAGTTATAGTCGGCTTAGCCCGACTTCGAAATACCATTATGACTGAGAATAACAAACTTTTGTTTACACAATCAGGTCGTAAAACGAAATGCCTTCTCTTATGTTAATAAAAAGAGCATTAACATTTATGTTAAGGGGGTATTTTCCATGTCGAGGCTGTTTTATGCACCTTTTTAAAAAAAATCTTATCTGAAAACGCAACGAGTTTTACCAACTCTGTTTTTTGTTTCAAACAGATTAGACTAAACAAACAAATTTTTACTGCTTCTCTACGAGAGCTGTTCTCGGCCGTCAAAGTGGGTGTCCAAAAAAAGGTATAGTGCTGGCGTAGATTCCACGTCTCCAGGTAGTGTGAAATAAAAACTAAAAACGGGGTTATAATCAGTATAGATGTCACTCTGGTCTGATCCTCGAAAATAATTTTGTGATTTTTTTTTACAAAATGCCGGCCATTGAAAAATGAAAATTCGATTTCGGCCCTTTTTTTGTAGTTTAGTGTAACCAAAAAATAGTAAAAAAAAGTTTTTAAATTATGATTGAGGGTCAGACCAGAATGGTGACAATTCTGCGTCTATTTCACTTTGAATCATCAAAATCGGTTTAGTGTAACTGGAGATGGCCGCCAGTTCGAAAATCGTGGTTTCGAGAAAAATGCGTTTAAAGTTTGAAGTAATTTGAAAATTGCTTGTTTTATTGAAGACATTGGACGACCAAAAAGGCTATATTTTCTTAAGTATTTCGAATTTCCAAAATATCCTTTGGGGGCGATATTCTCAAATATCCAAGCTATAAAATAATAATAAAAAAAATCTGAAAAAACCGTTGAACATGGAAAATACCCCCTTAAAATATTGATATAAAGTTAGTATGCTCCTTAAGGAAAATCCGAAAAGTATGCAGCGTTTTTTATATCTCCGCTATTTGTCTTTATGAAAATTTGAGGGATTATGCGAATATAAATGTGAGTTTGAAATTTGAAAACGGGAAAATTCCAGAAAATAAAATTAAGGAAAATAGAAAAAACTGAAAAATTTGAGAAAAATACCATATCGGAGGGCCCAACATACTGCGTTATCGTCATCAATATAAATGACTTAGATATATCGGAATGCCTTAAGCCAACTTTAATATGGCAAAAGAAGTCACTCACAACTAAGTTTATAAAGGAGGTCCATGGGGTACCAACACTAAAGTAATCGCATTATTTTCGAAATTTCGAAATTCCATTCAATTGATCTATGCGGATCGTGAAAGTGAGAATACGGTTTGCTCCTTATGTTCTGCTCTTTTTTTTATAAGACGTTTAAGAAAATCGGATAAAGCGTATCGCTCAAAAAAGTTATATAGATTTTGCCCACGGTTGGTTTGTAAATCTCTCGAAAAAATCGACGGTGCCACCGAACTTCCAGAGATTTCATTTTCTTATTTGAAAAACTAGTTAGAACACCAGCTGTTCAAGTTGAAGTTCCATCTCTAAAAACAGGGCTGAATCTCTCGCTAAAAAGTTTCCCTTTTTTTTAGTTATTGGCAGGGTTCTCAAAATGCCGTACATATGTTTGGTACACAAAAAGTACTGAACAAAACCAAGTACCGTACTCAGAAAAGTGCGGTACATTTTTCGTTTCGATAAAAATAAGTACCGAACTTTTTTGTGTTCAGCACTCGTGCGTACTAAACAATTTTAGTTAAGTACAAAATGGTTTTCAGTAAAGTACACGGAGTGTTAAACAAATTTAGTTACAGACTTTGTGATAGATGAGGTACTTAAACCATTTACAGTGACTGAAGACTTATTAAATCACGAAAAAAACCAAAGAGGATAAAAATAGTAATTTTGAAAAACGTTAATGTCCACCAAGTGAAAAATCATGTCAGGATCAATGCTTAAGCAATCACTTTTCATTCCACCGACTAACAAGCATTACTTTTCAAAACGAAACACTTTTTCGTTGTGGTGTTGCGAGAACATGAATCAATTCCACTTTCGAAAAGTTGCCGTGGAAGTGAGAACATGCCTGATTATTGCGCTTTGCTTTTTAGGCAGAATAAAGAATTGGGCGTCGAGGAAGGTTTTGCGTAAGGGACATTAAACCCCTTGGAGTAATGCTTAACAATTTCTAGCACATTCATGGCTTAGCTGTTTTACTTATATGTTCACTTAGGTTAAGTTTAGGATCCAGGACTTTACCTATTAATGCGTCTTAAGCAAGTTTTATTTAATTTTTTCTCAGTGTTAACCACCATGATATATGTAGCTTCTAAGAATATATACAATTTACTGCCCCAAACATTACCTTAAATTATGGTATCTTTCAAAACTTGGAGACTTTCATAGTTAAAAGATATTCTGGTTCTCAATTCTACTACACCTATTTCATGTAAAGTAAATCGAACGCAATTTCGCTTCAGTTTCGTTTTCGTGTTCTTAATTCCGAATAAAACTGCTCTCTTTTTCTTTTTAAAAAAAAAAGTTTAACCGGGGGGGGGTAAAAAAAAAATTTAGGAAAAAAAAAAAGAAAGGGGTGTAAGTTGGGGGGGGGGGGGGGGGGGGTTTTGTGGTGTTGTATTTTTTTTTAAAAAAAAAAAAAAAAATAAAAATAATTTTTTTTATAATAAAAAATAAATTTTTTATGTACACAGTGAACAGGTTAGTTAAAATAGATTTTTACTACATTAGGATTGAAATGCTTAAAGATCGGACAGGAGATCATTAAAAGAAACGACTTCGTTGTAAGAAATGCAGAGTTGGATTTCATCTACATACAAAGGTAGGCGGAAATGAACTTATATTGAAAGTAGATCGTTTGACAACAAAGTTCAGAGCAGAGGACCCTGGTTACTATTCTGTGGAACTCTAGTAGTGAGTTTTTGAATAGAACTTTGGAATCTGGAGCTTAGATAGTTCAGTATTCGCTACAGCAAGTGCAGAGTATATTACAGTCGGGCTTGACCGACTTTCTTACTTGTTTCAATAGATTAGATTCAATAGACTTTGCTTTTTTTCTAGTATTATTTCGTTTTTTTAGATCACATATCTGGTATTTAATGTATTTTCTTTGGTAATTTGACTAATGAAAAATTTGTTAAATTTGATTTAACTTCCATGTTGAAAACTAATTTTAAAATAATCTTAGCATCATCAATATATATATATTACATACCACCCCTCTTCATTCACCCACCATTTAGCTTCCCATCCTACCAATAAAATGTCGAATTTTGAATACTATCTGCAAGATATTGCCAACGACATAAGCAGTCCCAATGGAGATCTAGAGTGGAACGATTTTGTCGCTGTTAAGAACTATGTTTTACATATCATGCGCCTGAAGAGTACTTTCTTTCGAAAGATTTGCCAGCAGGATATACTCTTTGGTAAGTCTTAATGGTCCTCTTTTTACATCTTACCCATTATTTTTTTAATTTTCCAGGCAGCGTTGGTCACAATGTGCGTATCTATAACGACGATGAGTTTGATGTGTTGATGGATCTACGTTTTCCCAATTACAATCGCATTGTTCAGCACGAGGATCCAAATCGTCCGGGTTTTGTACATTTGGATTTATCTCAGGATTGGTTTGGAGATTTCGTGCACGATTCGCTGGCCAACAATCAGAGCCAATTTTTGAATCGCGCCTCGCTTAAGAGTTGGCTACATCAAATCTTTCTGAGTGCCCTCAAGCAATATGGCAATGTGGTAATGGATGCCAATGAGCAGTATACTCTAGGCTATGAGTGGCGTGGCGTTACCTACACCATATATGCCAGGTCGCCGGTACGCGAATTCGCCATTGATTTTATACCAGCCGTTAAGATAGTGCGTCCAAATTCCAAAAACTGGTATGCCATACCCAAGGCCCAGAACGGGCCCAGCAGTACGACCAGTTTTACGTTTATGTTGAGCAATGCGCAGTGGGAAATGACGCATGTGGCGAATGGTGGCGAGACTTTAAGGGATGCTCTACGCTTGCTGCAGGCATTGCGTAATGCCAAGAATTTGACTGAGCTACGTTGCTATCACATGGTCACCGTGGCCATTTGGAAGGCCAAGAACGAGGGTCACTACTCGGTGTTTGATCAGCCCCTAAGCGAAGTCTTTTTAATGGTAAAGTTGCTCCTATGAAAGTGATGTTTTTTAATCATTAAAGGAATTTCTTTTCACAGTTGCTATTGGAATTAGTTCAGGCCTTTGCAAACGGTCATCTACCGTATCTATGGAATCCACAAATGAATCTTCTGGGTAATTTTACCAACGAGGGGCTAGATCACTATCAAAGTGTATTGGCCAGCTCCTATAATATACTCAAATCGTATAGAAACCAACCCACATTGAGTTTTGGACGTTGCGTGGGACATTTTCAAATGAACGACAACTAGAGATGACAACGGTTTCTAGAGAACGTGATTATGTGACTGTGTCTCTCTAACACACAGTGATGCATGACTTCGGCAAACGAATATGTTCGTCCCCCAGGGGCTCTGCTATATAAACCAAACACAACTTAATCATTCTGCACACATCTCTTTATTATTTTGCATAATTAAATTTGATGAAATCATTCATTTGAGTATTGTTGACCGTTCTTTACCTGCAGCTGGAAAAGTAATTGGACCAACACAATCACATAATTAGCCATGCCATTGTAGACCTGAAGGAAAGTTAATGGAAAAATGTATTCAGTAAACAATGAAATAAGAAATTAAGCTACAATTATAATCAAAAGTTAAATTTTTTATATCCAATGATAAAATGGCTTTTTATTTTGAAATGGTTCGGCAAGTGTCTGTCTTTAGTAAGTTGGGTGCCGCAATTACTCACGGTTGCTTAAAACCAGAGACTTTTGAATGTTTTTGTCGAGTGTTTGGCAAAGTTTTAGATTCAAAAGAAGAGCTACCTTGGACTTTTCATTCAATGTAAAGAAAAAGTGAAAAGTTTTAATAAAGACAATAGACCATACATTCAAAACAAACAGAAACAATAAATAGAGATAAACTGAACTGAATGAACAGTCACTAAGCAAGAAATACAGAATAACGAGAGGCTAAACAACATTCTATGAACAAAGAAGTAAAAGTGTTGCGATCGAGTGCCCCGACAGCAAAATACTAGGTACCAAGTAATGTGGTTCCTATGGCTTTGATTAAGTTTGTGCAAAAGTATGTAACAGGGAGAAGGAATCATTTCCGACCCTATAAAGTATATATATTCTTGATTAGCATCAACAGCCGAGTCGATATAGCCACGTACGTCCGTCCGTCCGTATGAACAAACAGATCTCAGAGATGGTAAGAGATAGTTTGACATGTATGGGACAAATGCTTACTTATACTTGCAGGCAGATCAAGTTTATTTTCAATTTTTGCCACGCTCCCTCCCGCCCCCGCAATTCGACGTCATATCTCTCACAGCTTTGTAGATAATTGATTCGTACCTTCTGGAGATAGTTAGTCATTAGCAATATGTATCTGTTTGCCGAAGAAATGATAAAGATCGGATGAGCGGTTCTCAAGCTATAAGTAAATAAGTGAATCACCCCCGCCACCCCCTCCACCGTTTCACAACCAATGCCACACAATGTTAGAGAGACAGAGAAACAGAGAGAAACTTAGAGATGAACGCAACAGCAGTACTGCATTCAGCTCCTATTCTAAGTATATATTATAGTCGAGCTTGACCGACTTTCTCACTTGTTATGCTACACACAATAGATAGATATTGGTAGTAACTTAATGTGGCAAAGGTAAAGATAAAGGTAAAGTTTGTGACTAACAGTTTATCGTGGTTAAAATAAGAAGGAGGGTGAAGTTTCCAAATCTGAAGCAAACTTGATCTGGGTGTAGTACACACCTACATACACGCAAAAAATTGTGGCTCTATCTCTTATAGTCTTTGAGATCAACACGTTCATACAGAGAAAGAGACAGTTTTTCGCTGTTAAAAGATGGTTGAGGAGGAATTTTTAGCAAAGCTTAGAAAATATGTCTTGGCGATTCATCTACATAACACAAGAAGGCAGAAATACTCATTAAGGGACAGCCTAAGCCGCACTGTCTTTCAAATTGATGTTGTATGGAAATCCTTTGGGCTTACCATGAAGCCAGGATAATCAGGTTCGGATGACTACATCTTGTATCTGCCATAGAAATGATCGGTCGGAAAATGGGTTTTAGTGAGAAAAACGGTTTACTTGTCAATGTTAGCGCTCTTAAACGCGGTCGTGGGTAATATTATGTGTTTTTAAGCTGATCTGCGAAGATTGGTGTAGTAAGTAAGTAGTAGTAAGTTGTAATTTTCTTCTTTATTTTAAATATTTTTTCACCTTATTACATTTGTAGGTATTTCCTAAGGATATAGGCTAAAATTTTAAAAAGAAGTTTATCCTTATCAACTTGGTGTCTAACAGTCTCCCGATCACTGCTTCCCAAATCCTTTGGTACGCAGTCTAATACACTTGACTTCCCAGGTCTTCCCCAGATATCAGATCGTTCAATTGAGTAGCGGTTGACAAGTTGCGGTTGTGCCGTTTTTAAAACTTTCCTTCAAAAATTTGTTTCCGGAATCTTAAAGACTGACTTATAAAACTAATTAGTGCCGACCAGTTTTCGCCAATAAGATAATTTATTATCTGGTGCAGTTGTAGACCAGCCTTGCCGAATGGAGCTCTCTTTTTCTCTCAAATTGCACAGGGAGCATGTATTGTCGTTGCCAACCATATTAGGGACAAAGTTCAATTCAAGAATCTCTCTTCTAGCCTTGAATATTGTGCGAATTTGATCCACTGTGAAGGTGTCTTTGAAATAGTAGCTTGTTTGAGATTGCTCATTGCTTGTCTGCTGCATCCATTTTAACAAGAGTTTGCTCTGCCCAGGATCCCCAGCTAGAAAATCCCAAGTGTATTTAAACTTCGGCACAGACGAAGTTAGCCTTCCTTTCTCGTTTTTAATTTTTTAAACCTTGCTCAACATTATATTTTATTCTTGGGGAATTGTCAAATTAAGCAGAATTCAAAGCGAACAAGGCTAGCGTAACATGGAATGCTTGGGTGAACAATGAAACGGCTCAAGGACCACTTCATTTCACAGTATGGCACATGCCGATCCTGCAGTTTTATTTCAGGTAGTTAAAGTATTCAGGCATTGATTGTTTCTGGCACAGCAACCATTTTTAACGTTTTCAACAATAACGTTTGGCACGGTACCCAGGGTAATCGGGTCTTCGTCCCGGAACCGACGCACTGTCCAGTACACTGCCCCAAGATTGCCAATCTCGATCAATGGGAAGTCAACTTTTACAGATTCAACAAGAAACTTCCCAACCGTTATAAACTCTGGTGCAATACTATAGCCGCACCTTGATTTTTCAGTGTACGCATAGAAAGAGTAGAGGTAGAAAAACTTTGCGATTACCGTTTGAAAGAGCGTTCAAAATGAGAGAAAATAAGTGACAAACATCAACACTCTCAGTGCAAAAATTAACCGTTATGTTTCATTTTCGTTTTGTGAGCGGTGCACTACTATAGCCGCACTTTATTAAATTAAATAATTTATAGAAAAATGTTAACGAATTAATATATTTTTATTCACTTTAATAATGAGTGTAACCTCCTTTAGCACTAATTAACTCATAGATCCTATTTTGCATACTATTTGTGAGATTTTTTTAATCTTTAGGGGGACAGTTCTTCCCAAGCCTTAATTTTAGCTAATTTGAGCTCGTTAGTACTATTGTACTTGGTGTTTTGAGCATAAATCCATCGGACCAGCAACGCCCACAGGTTCTCCATCGGATTCATGTCCGGGGGCACGCGGGCCACTCTAAAAACCGAACATTATTGCCTTCAAGCCGTGTATTGATGCGTTGTCCTGTTGGAAAATGAACTTTTTACGCCTTCGGTTGCGAAGAAAAGGCAATAAATTCATTTGCAAAATGTCCACTTATTCTCTCGAGTTCATATGAGTGCTTGGAAATGCCAGCTGCAAGCATCCAGACTCGCAGAACGCAGCCCAAACCATCAATGATCCTCCTCCAAAATTTCTCTTAGAAAAGTATAGGGGTTCCTTCCTCAAATCCCTCCAATAGTGCAAAAACCCATCAGGAAAATCCAAATTATACTTTTCTCATCCGAGAAAATGATCTGGAAAGATGAATTAGTATTTGCATTGCTCTATAAAAACTTTTTACTTTTGTCCAGTCAGTTCCCATGTTATCTCTGGCGAATTTCACCCGGGCTTCCTTATGGCGGTCCAGTAACCTTGGTGCCACCTTCAATTTTTGTCGCACTATGTTTTCAGACTTCTTAAAAGCCCGTGCAACGGTCCACCGAGACACTTTTTAGGCCACATTCAGCCTCTAATTCATTAGAGTTCTTTAATGAATTACTTGCAGCACTCAATAATCGGCGCTGGTCACGCTGATTTATCTTCGGCTTACGTCCTCCGTGTTTTTTTTTTCATATTCATTTCGGTTTTTACAAATATTTCGCACAACTTCGTCGGATCGTCCAATTTTTCAGACAATTTCACGAAATGAGCAATTCTCACTTTTGAGCGCCAAAATTTGGCCTTTCTCGACATCTGACAGCACTGGCCCACTTGGCATATTTACAAATCTATTACAAATAGTAACTCAACGAAGTGTACTCAAATAAAATCGCCGCCAGAAAACACAGAATAAGAAATTAGATTGTGCGGCTATAGTAGTGCACCGCTCACAAAACGAAAATGAAACATAACGGTTAATTTTTGCACTGAGAGTGTTGATGTTTGTCACTTATTTTATCTCATTTTGAACGCTCTTTCAAACGGTAATCGCAAAGTTTTTCTACCTCTACTCTTTCTATGCGTACACTGAAAAATCAAGGTAAGGCTATAGTATTGTACCAGAGTTTACCTAGGATCAAAGATTTATATATATTATAGATGACGCATGTGAAACAAAAAACGATTCTTTTTGGGAGCTGACTTTGGATACCAATTTTTGCTTTTTCGCCTGCCCCAACATAAAGTTAGTTAATGTTGATAAAGGGTATGAGATGAGGTATCTATATATGTAGTGTCTTTGCTAGGATGCTTTGGTTTGATTTTTTAATATGTTGATTCTCTTTGGCCTTTTCATGATATAATAGTTCTTTAGTAACAGTCTGTCTGCAAGGTAGATGTTTTATGTTTTTATTAGCGGTTCCTTTGACCATAGAGCCCTCCACACGCACTTTTTCTTAGATTTGCGCGAAATTTCTCATCAATTTTTCAGACACAGCAGGGACATAAAATATATGAAATGTGGGCCTTACAATATTTAGATAAGTCGCAGTCAATCAAATGAAAATCTTTCAAAGCACTGAGTGTCGACTGTCGAAGTAGTCATCGACTGTTTTCATAGACTTACAATAATTAAATTAGTTTATTTTAAAAGGCTAACTCCGTCTTTGCCGAAGTTTTTATACCTCTTGCAAATGTTTTAATACATCAGAGTTTAAGAACGCCAGCATAAAGACAAAAAAAATTTTTCTAAATAAAACCCACTTTTCGACCGCTAGTTCCTATGACAGCTATAAGATATAGTCGTCCGATTTTGACCAATACTTCCAAATCTGTATAAAAGCGTCTAATATTAATAATCGGTGATGTGAGTCACGTTAACATTAAAAACAAAAAAGTTTTTCTCCCTTAAAACCCACTCACTTTTCGACCGATAGTTCCGATGACAGCTATAAGATATAGTCATCCGATTTTGACAAAAACTTCCTAATCTATGTGAAAGCGTAAAGTATTAATAATTGCTTAAGTGGGAGCCGTTAACATTAAAAACAAAACAAGTTTTTCTCACAAAGACCCACTTTTCAACCGATAGTTCCTATGGCAGCTATAAGATATAGTCATCCGATCCGGTCGGTTCCGACATATTAGCAGTGTGCAGTAAAAGAAGACTCTGTGCAAAGTTTCAGCTCGATAGCTTTTAAACTGAGAGACTAGTTTGCGTAGAAACAGACAGACGGACAGACAGACGGACGGTCAAAGCTCAATCGACTCAGCTCGTCACCCTGATCAAGAATATATATAGTTTATAGGGTCGGAAATGAATATTTCTATGCGTTGCAAACTTCTGGGCAAAATTATAATACCCTTTGCAAGGGTATAACAACAACGTTTGGCATCTCAAAAGGTTACTTTTATGAAAAAGTGAGAAAGTCGGTCAAGCCCGACTATAACATACTCTGTACCTGGAGTAGGAGCTGAATGTAGCGCTGCTGCTAAGCTCGTCTCCAAGTTTCTCTCTCTCTCTTTGTTGAACGAAATGCGGTGTTGGTTGTGGGGGTTTTGGTCTTTTTTGCTCATAACTTGAGAACCGCTCATCCGATCTTTATCATTTCTTGCCGCAAATCGATACATAATGCTAATAACTAACTATCTCTAGAAGGTACAAACACTCTATATACAAAACTGTGAAAGATATGACGTTTTTTTAAAATGGGGGGCGGGATGTAGCTTGGCAAAAATTGAAAATAAACTGGATCTGCTTGCAAGTATAAGACGTTCATGTCGCCTACATGTCAAACCTCTAGCTCTTACCATCTCTGAGATCTGTTTGTTCATACGGATCATACGGTTCTGCCTCGTCAGAAACTTACCACATAGATCATGGAGAGATTACAGGGCATACTGTTGCCTATGCTGGCCGTGTGATTATTATGCAGGCGCCAATGCTGAAAAGCTTCCATCTGGCTATGTATCGCAGGGTCCCTCTTGAAGTGATCCTCATAATTGCCCAGCAAATGCAAGCAGTTGCGTTTCTATTAAGGATTAACTTAGCATAAATGATTAATCCTGTGGCAATTCTCCTGCTTACCTCACGCTGCAACAGATAGCCATAAATGCATATAAAGATCACCTTGTAGGAGTGCATAGATAGATTCAGTATCATAAACACATAGTCAATGTCCCAGGGTTCGGAACCAATAATCTTTTGACACACCACATACACATAGCTGGTCATGATGGTAAAGTCGTAGAAGATGCCGGCGGCAGCCACAAAACCAAACACACCATTCATTTCGCTTAGAATGTGGGAGCAACGCTTGGAAAATTCAAATAGCTTGGCTATCTTACGGTGCTGCTGCTGCCCTTGGTACAGTTGGCCCAGAAGTTTTTGTATTAAGCGAAAGCGCAGGCGTAGATAATCCATTATGGCTATGTGTACGAATCCCACCAGACCCAGCGAGCTAGTCAGCAGGCTATAGGAGGCGGCTAGCATTAGGGTGGAGGTCAGGCCACAGGTACATTTGTTCAAATCAAAAATCAACGAAATGGACAAGAATAAAAAGCAAATGGTTACAAATGCAATGCCATAGCGATACTTCCGTCTGGTCTTTCAGATAATTCCAATTGACTTGCGGGAACTCCTGGCTAACATCCAAGTCCAATTGCTGTAGGCTGCGTAGCAGGTTTATGTGACGTTGTCGTTGCAGTTCAAAGGACAGGCAAATCTCTATGTAGGTTATGGAGCAGCTGAGACACTCATACGAAAAGATTAGCATCACCACCGGCGAAAGATGACCGAACAAGGCCTCATTCATTTCAGCATTCAGGCGCTTGATGGCCAGTCCACCTGCTAAGCCACAAACCAAAGCCAAGCGTACAGACCAGGCATAAAGTACACGCGCACAGTTGACCCGAGGACCAATCTGATGGTGCAAACGAAAGGAGACCATGCCCCAGTAGAAGAGCGGCTGGTAAAGACTGTTGAAGCAGTAGAGCAAAATATCAATGTCCATGGCTTTTTACTAGGGACGTCTGGACAGAAGGCCCTTTTATAGCAAACAAAAATTAATTACACTTTGATCAGAGGGCAAAGATTAGGCCGGTAATTCATCATTTCCAAAATGGTTTTTATTAGTTCATCTCTCTCTTCTCTCTCTCTCTCTAATGTCTAACTGGCTCAAACGAATGTGTATTGGCGCACTTTATTTCTAGAATTGGAGTTGGCGTTGTTGTTGCTGCTGTTGTTCTGTACCTGCGGATTGTTGCGGCGCAAAGCCTTCTGCAGGACATGAGCATCCGCGGGCTCAATGCGTTTGTAGTACTGCTCCTTGGTATCGACAATTTCAAAGCCAAATTTCTTATAAAACTCAATGGCTCCATCGTTGTTGATCTGGACATGTCTGCAAGTACAACAGAGATTAGTTGGCCACAAGTTTTTGTTGCTTTTCCAACCAACTTACAGAAAAATGCTATCAAAGTTGCCATCTTTTTCGGCATAGTTTAGGATATGCTCAAACATCACGGTGCCAATGCCCAAACGTCGATAGGGCGACAAGCAGCCCAAGGTCATGATATAAAGGCGGCGCTGATTCTCCGTTGTGTCGATGCGACAGCACACGGCCCCCACAACAATGTCATTGTAGTAGGCCAATTTGGCCAATTCACCCGCCTCCAGCACATCCACATAGAATTTGTCATTGTAGGAGACGGGAAAGACCACCGTATTTAGTTTTTTCAATTGTTTTAAGTTATGCGGCGTCACGTCGCCCAATTCGATGCTGGATCTGAGATGAAAAATGGCAAAAATTAGGTTATGTTGTAGGCGGACGCTTCTGCGGCCTGAGAAGACTTGGTATACACTGTGAAGAAATCAATGACACTTACCTAGTCATAGTTAGGATGCAATTCCTTATGCTTAGGTTAAATTTTTTATGAAGCGCCTGGCGCTGAGATATTATTAATGCTGAAAATGTGTGTGTGAAATGCTGTCGACACACAGCTGTTTTGCTAGTGGGATGAAAATTGTACGATAAGTATCGATAGCTGGTTAGGGGTAGTCGGTTAAGCCAGTGAACTAAAAACAGTAAATAAACTCAATTATGATTTTTTTCAAAGAAGGTTTTTTTAGGAGATTGGTTAAAAAAAGATTGTGGATATTGCTGGTATATACAGATAGAAGGGTTCTAGCGTGAGACCCTAACTATGTGCATTATCTTGCGGAGCGGGACTGAAAAGAAGGAATCGGGACTGGAACAAAGCAAGTCTGCAAGCCTCGAAAATTCTTGAGAAGGTTCTGTCTATGGGTTTCGTTTTCCATATGTTAACCCTTTCGGGACTACTGGGATCATACGTCTCACCAAATTTCAAACTGTCGTATTTTTATTTATTTCGTGTGCAAGAGCAACGCAATTTGTCCCAAAAACTGCTTTTACAATGTTCTTCGATATTAAAAAATTGACATGCTACTCTTGGGTGCAGGTTTATTTCGAGAAGAAATTTTTAGCGATTCGTCGATGTTGGAATTAATATATAGCACGGAACATCTACAATCAAAGACGAATTGATAAATATCTGATTTAATTAATATATTTGACTTACCCTACAATCGTGGAGGGATGTGGACGAAGTCTTGCCTCCTTTACATAAAAATAGTCTGGACAAAAAACCCCATTCTTATTTTAGAAAAACTTAACTTTAGCCTTTCAAGAAGAACAAACAACATTGTGTGTCAAAAGGTACAGACTGTCAGTTTCGGAGAGACAATTTTATTGGGCGCTGTGGTCGTTGCCCGGAACCCCGTTAAAAATAGAAGAACACTTACGAACTGCAAACATTTGATTCGAGGAAACCATTAGTTGATAAAGGAAAAATAACATTTAATATTAATTATATAATTGAACTGTTTAATTTTGTATGTTAACGTTGAACGATGATATTGATACATGTTTAGTAGGTGTCCCAAAAAAATTTTTTTTTTCGCACCGCCATTTTCTGAAAGCTTATGGAGTAAAGTATTTTTGAGATTTTTTCAGATTTTTCGAAAGACGTTTAGAGGTCAAAATAAATCGAGTTTCCCCAAAAAATGGGGTTTTCCGTTTTGATTTCGATTTTTACTTATAACATGGTAAATAACCACTATTTTCTTAGTTTTAAAATCAACATTTTAAAGAAAACTGTCAAAACTTTACTTTATGATTATAATCCATGAATTTTGGCTTTGCATTTGCTTGTTTAGGGTACCATATATTACATTTTTTCGTAAATTTTTCATAAATTTTGTTAAAAAACGCATTAAAACTTTTTAAAAATTTCTATGAAAGTTGAAAAACTAATGATAGTTTAAAAGATGGTTAAATTAAAATTAAAAAACTGGTACTAAGAAATACATATTTGCTCTTACCGTTCCAGAGTTATACTCTCTTAAAGCAATGTACCCATTTCATAAAATTAATAACATTAAAAAAGATTTTTTGCCAGTTTTGCATCAGATTTGCTTAAACTTTGAATTGTGATGTTTTTCTTGTTTACTGATTTTTCCCCTGCTTTGTTGGTTAGTCCAATATTCCTGCTATTTTTTTCTTTTGCGGACAATTCATGCAACACAGTACAAACACATAAAAAAACCGCGGCATAAGACCCTATAATTATGACCAAAGGGACCTCTGTACTCATAACCTCATACCCAGTTTTTCAAATGAAGCTTCGGTTCGCGTTTTGGGTACTTTTGTACTTACAACACACAACGACAACAATTTAACTTAGATTTAAATGGTTTAAGATAAAATTTCTAAAACTCAGCAAATGTGGACAGTGTCATTGGGAACGCAATATAAAAAATTCACTCAATCGTACAATAGATTATGGTACCTCCCGAAGAAGGTAAACCTGAATTTTTGAATATAAAAACGAAAAATAACTTTAAACTTATAACTTAAGGTAGATTTTCATTAAAATCGTTTTTTTGTGATAATATAATATGATGGGCTATTGCATAACCAAAAGAAATTTTACTGACAGCCAAAAACCGTGAGTTTAAGTACCATTCTTAGACTCACCCACAAATCAATTCATATCCATAAGCCAGATCTAATAATATACAGATCTGCGTTTTCAGTTTTGCCAACAAAGACTTGGTTCCCGAAATATAGCCAATTTTGTACTAGCAATTGCCTTAGAACAACTAGACCATTTAGGGTAAAACAATCTTCACCAAAACTAAGATATAAATTTTATTAATAAAGTGCTTTATAAAGAGCAGAAAAACAGATCATGTCCTTAAAAAATACTTTAGTTCATGGCATCTTGGCGTACCACGATTTGTCCATCAAAGCCATTTTTGATTAAAATTTTACTTCTTCTTGGTGGCAACGACGAATTTTACTCATACGATTTATGGTATTAATTTTTTTGGAGCTTGTAATACCCAAATGGTAAATGTTGTTCAAACGGAATTGCTAATACAAAAATTTGCTATTAAACGCGAAGCAAAGCATTCGTGGTGAATATGAAAAACACAGTTCGAAATCATAATTCAATGTTAAAAGCAAATCCGGTACAAAACTGGCAAAACACCTTTTAATATTATTAATTTCATCAAATGGGTACATAGCTTTAAAAGAGTATAACTCTTGGAACGGTAAGAGCAAATTTGAATTTCTTGGTTTCAGTTTTTTAAAAATTTAACCAAATTTTTTAACTTGCATCATTAGTTTTTTTCAACTTTCATAGAAATTTTAAAAGTTTTATTGCGTTTTTTAAACAAAATTTATGAAAAATAGAAAAATTAGTAATATAATATGGATGGGCTAAACAAGCAAATGCAAAAGCCAAAATTCACGGTTTATGCTCATAAACGTAAAATTTTGACATTTTTCTTTAAATGTTGATTTTTAAACTAAGATAATAGTTTATTTACCATGTAATAAGTAAGAATCGAAATCAATACGGGAAACGCCCCCATTTTTGGGAGGAAACTCGATTTGTGCGACCTCTAAACGGTCTTTTTCGAAAAATCTGAAAAAAATCTCAAAAATACTTTTACCTCCACAAGCTTTCAGAAAATGCCGGTGCACCCGAGAAAATATAAAAGATTTTTTGGGACACCCTAATGTTTGGGTATAGGCTCGCATTTAAGTAGGTTACTAAAAATATTTAAGTAATTTTTAACCCGTTGTGACTGGCGCAATAATTTATAAGTATATTGTACTTGTAGCGTCAGGATGTTTTGCCAATTAAACAAAACAAACATGTTTGTCCCTATTTTCATACAATTACAAAAAATCGATTAAAATTAAGAAGGGCTCGGTTTTATTTTTGTAAATTAACGACCACATCCGAAAGTGACTGGTTCGTGCTTTATTACCTCTAAAAGTCTTGAACGCAGTAGCGGATTCAGGGTGGGGGGGCTCAGGGCTGAAGCCCCCCCCTAGTAATCAATGAATTCACAAAAAGCTGAACATTTTTAGATTGTTCCATCAACAAAGAAAAGTATTTAGAAACGATGAACTTTGGAATATGAGCTAAAATCGATCGTTGAAAGTCGGGTTGAATATTGGAACTGATTATGATTAATCGCGATTTTAGACGTGGCAACAGTTTACTCGAAGATTCATTCTAATCGATTCCTATCGAAATCTCTCTTTATATCGACATATATAGGAGCAGATAAAAATTAAATATCTACACAGAATACGGGCAGAGAAAAATCTACTCTTCTGCTTGAAGGCGCTCAGCGCCCACTCTGCTCAGTTGTTAAAAAAAATTGTTGATGTAATTTTTGAAAATACCGAGAAATCCGTTGGCAAAATGGGACTGGAGTTGAAAATAATTTTTTTTCTTATTGTACACTTCCGTTGTACGATGGTTCAGGCACTTACAGGCCTATTCCGGTTTTCACTTAATTTAATTTGCTCAAATTCGATTTGGTCACCTGTTCCGATCTTCACAATTCAAAAGATTTACTCCATTGAAATTCTCGAAGCCGATGAATTAAAAGTTAATGAGTTTTTTTAACTTAGAGTTGTCAAAATATTCGCTTAACATTATTTTGTACCAACGTTTAGTGTAATTAGATAAGTTCTGCAATTTAATTTTTTTAAATAGTTTGTAACATAACAATCAATTTGTTCATGAAGAGCTTTAATTTTGTCATGTGCGTGCCAAATCGAACTCACAAAAGAAAGTTCAATCTCTTCTTAAAAAGCTCTATTATCCACTTTTTCGACATTTCCCCTGATTTTTAAAAAGTAGTTTAAGGGAAACCCTTTTGGAAACAAAACATTCGAATTGCAAATCTAATGCAAATCGTTCGAATGCCAGAAAAACTAAAATAAAATCGTTCGATTTTGTTTCTATTTGAAATCGAGAAAATATATGATATATGAAATATATAGTGCCACCATTTACTTCCCATATGGAGGTTTTATGATTTTTTTTGGGTTTGAGATTTAAAAGAAAATTTCGACATTCTTGCTCTGGATGGTTTGATACCAGCACATACTTGTAGAAACTGCAAAAATTTATGAGGAGGACTTGAATAATTGCACTGATTTTTATTTACGAAAAAAATAGAGGAAAGCTAACTTCGGCTCGACCGAAGTTTATATACCCTTGGAGCATGATATACTTCTGCCAGTTTTTTATATGGCAGCTATATGATATATTCAACCGATTTTGATCAAATTCTCCAAAATTGTGTTGAGACAGATAATATTCATAACTGGAACGTACAAAGTCGCTACCATTGCAAACAAAAAAGTTTTTCTCACTAAAACTATTTTTTCGACCGATCATTCCTATGGCAGCTATATGCTATAGTCATCCGATTTGGATCAGCCTTGACAGAATTATGTGTTAGCATATCATATTGATCAGTAACGAGTTTGGGAGCGATAGTATTGAAAACAAAAAAGTTTTTCGTACTAAAACTTTTTTTCAGATCTATCTTTTGTATGGCAGCTATACTATATAATTGCCCGATTTGCATAAAACTTGCTGAAATAATGTGAAAGCATAAAAAACTTATACATACGAGGTTTGGTAGCGATAGCATTGAAAACAAAAAAGTTTTTCTCACTAGAACTACTTTTTCAACCGATCGTTCCTATGGCAGCTATATGCTATAGTCATCCGATCCGGCCGGTTCCGACAAATGTGCAGCGTATTTGTACCAAAAGACTTCGTGCAAAGTTTGGTGACGATAGCTTTAAAACTGACGGAGGAGATAGCATAGAAACAGACGGACGGACAGACGGACAGACGGACGGACAGACGGACGGACAGACGGACATGGCTATATCAACTCAGCTCGTCACGCTGATCAAGAATATATATACTTTATGTGGTCGGAGATGCTTCCTTCCATGCGTTACAAACATCTGGACAATTTCAATATACCAAAAATTGGAAATACAGGGAACGAAAAATACAAAAAAAAAAACTTGACTAGTTGTTTAAAAGTAATAAAGACCTAACAAGGTAATAGTAAGGAATACCAATTTCTGCTGTCACTGTCAAATATTAAAATACAATACAATTTCACATGCAAATAATTGCCGAAATTTTTATGAAAACTTGTATGTAATTAGTTCCCAAATTAGTCCTATTTTTGCAAAACTTTCATCAAATTATGTGCCTGTGACCTTGGCTCTAGCCCAATGTTTATTGTTTGAACAGATTGTGGATTGATAATTTTAAAATCTTTCGCGCGATTAAAAAAATTTTAAGATTTAAAAAGAAACCATGGCTGATCGCCGCAACTTTATGGCTAGTAAATTCTTCATAGTCCACAGTCCTTCAAAGGAATTTTTTGAGTTAAGGAGGGTCTTTTAATGACCAGTTACCTTATATTCTTTGGCTTAAGTAGTTTAAAATGTATTTTTACTATTTATTTGACATTGAAACAAAGCTTTAAAAAAGCTTTGTAATTTGTAAACCTGCATATTGCCAAATTCGTTTTAAAACAATCCATGGACGACCTCCGAAATAAGAAAAACAAAATAAAAAATATCAAAAAATTTTAATATTTCAACCTTTTATATTTAAAAATGAATCCCAATATGAACATGATGCCCATGTCTGGGCCACCCATGATGCAGATGCAATCTTCTCCATCTGGACCTGTCCCTGGACCCTTGCCTCAGCAACAGCCGCTGCAACAACAACAGCAGCAGCAACAACAACAACAACAGCAGCCTGAAAAACTGGACAACATCTCCCGGGTGAAGACATTGCTAGTACCCCTCAGGGAATCCATGTTCCTCACCATACGCTCCAGTGCTTTTACGCTGCAACAAAATAATCTGGCCGACAATCTGAAACGGGATACGGCAGCTCATGGTCATCATAATCCTCGTTTTGACAAACATCTGGAAGACTTCTATGCCTGCTGTGATCAGATTGAGCTGCACTTGAAAACGGCCATGCAGTGTATGCAACAGCAAAACTCTTCGAATCACTATCTGCCCGGTATGGTGACGCCAATGCGCATGGAAAGCTTCTCAGATAATGCTGGTGGACCTATTCCATATCCCACTTATCTAAATACAGTGCGTGGGCATGTGCAGTCGGCTAAGGATATCCATGATACACTGTCCCATGCCAGTTATAAGATAAAAATTGAAGATTAAATATGGAAATGTAAATCCACAAATAGGAAAATTAGTTTTAACCGTCTCGATAGAATAAAATCTCATTTAAGATATTGCTAATAAACATAGGGTCCCTATCAAAATTATAAGATACTTGGACCATTATAACTACAAATTTTGTTTACTTAAGAAGTTTTTAACCTGTTGTTGACCTTTTCTCAGAGAATCATTGGAAAAGTAGAAGAAAATAGCTCTAATTTAGCAGAAAGTATTGGAATTACCCAATTAAAACTTGGAAACAAAACTAAAAACGGAATTTTCCACATTATTGAGAGCCAAGAACTATAGAAAACAAAAGAGAAGTTGGAAGTTGGTCTTACTCCGTTGGAAATATTGAAAGATTTTGTATTTTAGAGCTCGTAAAAGGACAATTTACTGATCAGAAGAATTTTTTTAAGCTAAGTTCACACAGGAAAATAATTTGACTAATTTTTAGCAAATATTTGATGGAAATTTGTCTAAATTAGTCTAATTGGCCAACTTTTTGGACATATTTCTCAACTTATTGGTGAATAGAACCTATTTTATGATTTAGGTCCTGCCAAATTTGCATTCATGGCTATTTAACCAAATTTTCATAAAAATTTAGAATACAATAACTCCCAAATCATCAGCTTTATCTGCAAAGTTTAAAACATTAATTTGTAGGAGTATTCATCACCTTTCCTTTAATATATTGCTTTTTAAAATCGTTTATGCAGTTCGTAAGTTATGTTTAATTATACAAACCTCTCGAAAAAGTAAGAGAAATTTTTAAAATGTTTCACATAGCGTAATCGATACCACTCAACTATCGATAACTTTTTGTTTGTAAACAAACCACAGCCACATGGAGTCTTTGGCCGAGATCTTCTCTCTACAAGATTCCCTTATCTCATTCAATGGCAAATATCAGAATGAATTGGAAACCATTAAACTGCTACACACGCTGTCGCCACCAAAACTTGAACGTTTCCAGCAGCTAACAAACCAATTGTTGGACCAGTTGGAGGAACCACTTGATAGATCCACATGTGCCAAGCAAGCTCGTCTCTTCAGAGATGAGGGTAATCGCTTATACAAAACTCGTGGTCAACCCAATCGCCTTCTGGAAGCCTGCCGCCTGTACACCAAAGCCATTCTGGCTGCCGAAGATGTCTATGAAGAGCTTTGTCTGGCATATGCTAATCGTGGCATGGCTCTTCAAGAGTTTGGTTACTATGATTGCGCCTATGATGATTGCGCCTGTGCCCTGGAGTTTGGTTATCCCCAGAAATTGCAACACAAGATCATTATCAGGCAAGCATTTTGTGCCTGGAAATTGAACAGGGTGCAAGAGTTGGCGAAGCATACAGCTTGCCTAGAGCAAATGCAGCTTAATGATAGCTATAGTCAGCAATTGGCTGAACTGCAGAAGCATTTAGCAGCACTGCCAAGGCTTAACAAAGAGCAACAGCTAACCGAAGAGAGAACGAGCCTGCACAGCCTGTAAGCCAAGGAAAATACTTTGCCTTAATTCAATTAATAACTCTTCCTCCACAGTCAAACAGCTGAGGGAGCACGTGGACGCTTTGTTACAGCCCAGGAGACCATTTCTGAGGGTCAAATCATTTTCGCAGAGCACTCGGCTTGCTTTGTGCCCATTGAGCAGCGCTGGATTTGCCAGCAATGTGCCTCCACTCTAATGTGTGCTCCCATACCCTGTCCTCTGTGCCATCAGCGTGTAATTTACTGCTCCCGCAAGTGTTGGAAGCGTCAGCAGCACATACACAGCTACGAGTGTGCCGCTTATAGAAAGAATCTTCTTGGTCTAATGGGTGTTTCCCATCTGGCTTTACGTCTGGTGCTTACCCACTTGCCTGCCCTGCTGCCACATCTTAAGCAATGCTCAAGCTCAAGCACTGAAGATATTTGGTCTACAATACAGACCCTAGCACAGGGAGAAGCAGGAATTGATAGCCCGCCATATGTGAAAAGCTTAGCCATGATTAGCCATCTCGATAAAACATCTTCAGCAGAGTTAATCTATCATTCACTCTGTGCCAATCTGCTGCAAGTCTATTTGGCTCGGGAAACTCAATTCTTTGAGCAGATGAAACCCTTCAAACCAAATGTCGACTGGAGTTTAATTGTCCCCGCCCTGATACTACGTAGCGCGGGTCAACTTTTGGTCAATGGTCATGTGGGCGATGCTCTTTGTGTGCCCGGAGAAGAGTGGCCTTTGCTACAAAGCCAACTCTGGCAGGGACCATTTCATTTAAAACTCGGCTGCCTACACAAATTGGGTCACTCGCAACTAAACACAGCCCTCAATTTGCCCCATCTGAGCCTTTGTAATCATTCCTGTCATCCCAACATACGCACCAAATTCGATGGCTGCTCTGTAATCAATTATGCTGCCCGCCAGATTGAGTTGGGCGAGGAGATTTTCAATTGTTATACCAGAGATTATAGGAACAGTACACTCCAGGAGCGTGCAGATCAGTTACTGGAAGTGTACAAGTTTCGTTGCGGCTGTGAGAAGTGTGTCCAACCAGAACCCGATCAGGATTATGTAAGTAGTGGGTCGGGGGTATACCGTAAATTGCAAATGCTAATATTTTTGTGTATTTAGTTAAAGTTTCATCAATATTGCTGTGAGAGATGTCGAAAGCAGTTTGGAAGCAGCCTCAACTGGTGGGTATCTCAGGCAGCAGATGCCCCCTTAATGCCCAAGCCTAAATATTTTTAGTTCCTAAAGCCTAATTATTTTTTTTTTAGAGCAATGCCATGAGGCTAAAGCAAGACGATTGCTATACAAATCTTTTAATACTTTGGACAATTGGCTTTATATATACCTTAAGATAGAACTGGCTGGAGAGCTGATAGAAGCCTGCTTTGATGCTATAGAAGGTATGTTAATCTATATGTGAAAGATTTTTAAATTTTCCGATTCTTGAACCAAAAATTTAGGTTAGGTTTAAAAAAATAGTCAAAGGGTGTTCTTCTTAAAAAAAAATAAAAGCTTTTATTGCCGATTATAAAAAATTTTTTTTGTTTTTTCTTTTTTCTCCTCTTTGTTGTAAATTTTTTAATAGTTGTTGGTGGAAGGAGGGAGAAAAGCGGGGCAGAAAACAACCCCGAAGACGGTTCGGTTCGGGTTTTTTTGGTCCGACGAACCGGACCATGAACCGAACCCTAAAATTTTTGAGTCTTCGAACCTGAACCCGAACCGGACCACTTTTTCAAAAAATTAGGTTCGGTTCACAAAATTAAATGCTATTTTTAAAGACGTGAACATGAAAATATTGGAAATCTATAGATATTATAGTAAAACTATTGTGCTTTGCACTAAGCTTGTATGGCTTTTTATATAAATTGCTTTGAACATAAGGTTAAATTCGATTAATGCGAGCCATTTGATCTAGTAACCGAGCATACATACATGTTTAACTTCACATATGTATGTACAATGTACATACATACATATGTTTCAATTCCATTTGCAACGATGTTCTCGTATATACACACATACATATTTTCGGACTTTAGTCTTGGTTTTTGTTTTATTCCCACATTTTTATGTCAAAATACAAACACACTTACACTTCACATATTTCATACATATTTGGCAACGGTGTGGCCGATTAAAACACTAAATCAGGGGTGCCCACAGCCATTCCGCAATGCACGCATGTGTTGTTGTCGTACGCAAAGGAATAGCCTGCGCGTATAGACTTTACGCATGCCATAAGCCAACAAAAAGCAAAAACAAATTCATATGCGGGCTCTGTGTTTTGTTGTTGCCGCGCTCAGACCTGCAACAACAACATCATAGGTGCCTCTCTTCTCTCTCTCTCCGATGTCTCTCGCAAACTCGAATGCAACAACAAATTGCTTATGCCAACGACCACTCACACACACAAACAGAAATCGGGTTTCTCTTTCTCTCTCGTTTTGTTGTTACTGCTTTAAATATATTTAGTGCATTTGTATTAGTTCTGACGCGCTGGTAAGCACGTTCTGGGCGCCCCTGCACTAAATTGATTTACGCGCCCACACGGACAACATGCGTAAGCGTCCTTTCGTTTATATGTATGTATGAGTGCATGATTTTGGCGCAAAAACCCGCGGTTTTCGCTATAACCAAATATGTAAGTACATACAAATAGATGCAAAACGCTTTAACTTGCAGTGCATATATTCCCAAAGTTAACACAGTATAAATGTACATTGTACATACATAATATATGCACATTTAGTAGTCGGCAACGGGCACATTTTTTCTGTTTTTCTTTGAGTGTCTCGTCCGGTACGGGCACATTCCTATGCATTGCTTTGCAGACAACTGCAGCAGCGACGAGTCGCACTGACGCGTCGCCATGATAAAATAATAAGAAGAAAAGAACCAAAGATGTGAAAACAACACATTATAGACTTGCAAGCTGAAGCAGAGACGAGCAGACAGATGACCAGATCTAATATTAGCTGATAGAGAGAACCCCCTCTTGCCTTTGCCTTTTCAATCATTGTTGTGCGTTGTTCGAATTCGTCTTATTTGTGATTAGCCGACAGACACGCCATTTAAAGCTCAATTGTTTACCTGCGCAACATGGCTTCGAATCCAGTTTTTGAACATTATAAATATATAAAAAAGGACGACAAAAGTGTGTGTAATGAATGCGGATTTGGAATGACGGGACGTCACGGGACCAACCTGCTCCGGCACATTCAGCGGCATCATAAAAAAATAGCCGAAGAAATTGAAAAAAAAAAAAAAATGCGGCAGAAGAAAATTGATCAACAGCCAACAATGAATAAATTCTTACAGATAGAACAAGCATTCATAAAACTAAAATTGAGTGAAGACCAGCTACGGGACGCGTGTATAGAAATGGTCACAAAAAATGGGCGGCCCCTAAAAATTTTTGAAGACTCTGGCTTCAAGAAAATTCTTGAGCCGATATGTAATGCGTTTGAAAAGCCAATTTCCATAAATCGCCAAAATATTCGAAGCCTTGTGAAATCAAAGGCTTCAACCATCCGCAATGAAATTAGTGGAATTCTAAAAAATCGGTGAGTACAAACATATGTTAGCAGATTGTGCATATTTGTGTGTGTATGTATCAATTTTTATTTGAGATACAATGTCTTTGCATATATATGTATGTATGTATACATTTCTTTTAAATTGTTTAATTTAAATTATGCAAGAAATTACATACCTATCTATGTACAAACCTGGTTTCACATAAATATTAATATATGTATTTGCAGAAATATATTAATTAAATTAAAAATATGTTTTTACGAAATTATTTCAGCTTGATATCAATTAAAGTTGACTGCGTAAGTCGTTTGGATCGCGCCATAATTGGCATTAACTGTCAGATTCACAAAGATGAAGAAATTCGCACTTACACGCTGGCTATGAAAGAGGTCCACGTCCAGCATACGAGTCTTAATCTGAGTGCTATCATTCAAGAAGTTCTCCAATCCTACGACATTTCTCTAGGCCAGATTTATACTATCACCGTGGATAATGGAGCAAATATGGTTCGAGCAGGCGAACTTTTAAATGACAACTGCATAGCGGAAAAGGAATGCGACTATAACGAATGCAATGTTGATGAAGACTGCTTATGTGAATCAAAACCATTTCTTGATTTGGACGATGACGAAGTTAACTCAATAAATTCCATGGAGGAGTCTATAATTACAGTTCGTTGTGCTGCACACACGTTAAATTTAGTAGTTAACGATTTTTTTAAGGACGTTCAGTTTGACATTAGTAAAGTTCGCACACTTTGTAAGAAACTCCGTACTCACACCATTTTAAATCTATTGCATATAGAAAAATTGAAAAAACCAGTGCTAGACTGTGTAACGCGATGGAACTCAACCTTTAAAATGTGCGAGCGCTTACTAACTCTTAAAGATTTTTGCATTAAGAGTTCTTTGAAGGAGCTCCACCTAAAAACTTCTGAATGGAACGTAGTTCAAAATATATGTAATTTGCTGCAGCCAATTTATAAAACTTCCTTAAAGCTGCAAGATTCGCAATTACTGCCAAGTGATTTTTATTACGCTTGGTTTTCATGTCGAGCAATTGTTCTAAAATCTTCAGCAAAACATTCTTTATTGCTATCTAAGTGTCTCGATAAACGTTCTTCTATTATGAGTTCAGTACCAATATTGGCTGCAGTGTTCTTAGACCCGAGATTTCAAACTTTGTTAACTTCAGACCAAAAAAAAAATAGCAAAGCAGCACATTGCAGACATGCTTAAGCGCCAAAAAGAATTTCTTAATGAGAGTTTTCAAAATTCAACTTTAAATGACTCAACGTCTGATTGCGAAGAAGAGAAATTTATGAAACAAATAGAAAGCAATAATCAAATATCAAATATAAAGTCTGTAAATGAAGTTATAGATTCATTCGAAAATTGTCCAAGAGAACATACATCGACAAATGTCTTAAAATTTTGGAAAGCTCAAAAAAATGAGGACTTAAGAAATATTGCTTTGACTATACTTGCTGTTCCAGCAACTCAGGTATCAGTTGAACGAGCCTTTTCAACACTTAAGTTTGTTCTTTCTGATCTAAGAGCTAGTATAGATGAAGAGCTCCTTGAAGATATAATGCTCATTAACTTAAACTAAGCAGCTCTTAAATGTTGTATTTGTCAGCTAATGAATTTAATATTTAGAATTGCTTTATTGGAATAAAAAATATTATTTTAAACAAAAAGTATTAATAAATGGAAACCATCTTTTTATGTTCAAGCGAACCGAGGTTCGAACCAGAACCTTGGGTTCAGGGATTTAAGGAACCGGTCCGCGAACCGAACCTTAGACTTTACAACGGGTTCGAACCCCCGGACCGAACCTTCTGCAAAATTTTAGAGGTTTGCAGCCTTGATATGCAGCTTTTTGTAGAGAGATTTTAGAGTTGCACCCAAAGGGCGATTCATAAAGAATTTTTTTTTTCAGATATCAATCTGTGTTTTTATTTTTGTAAAGTTTGACAAATCATCATGAAAAGACTCACACCACAACAACGTCTACAATGAGCTCTGCAACAGCTCAATAAAGATCCGCTGTTTTAGCGCAAAACGGGCCCACTTCTGGTTCAATGTACACGACATTAATATAAATTTGTTGATCAAACCATCAATAGTACGCTGGCTCTAGGTCTCGTTATGTTTGCACATAACTTCAAAAAGCAGGAACACAACACAACACAAAGGAGGCTAGGTAGACATACAGCTGTTTCATTGGTACCTCTACCAAATCATCAGTGTCTTTCGCCTAATGTACTGGCCCCAACGACTCTTACTCCATGCCGGAGCTGCCATAATCGTTTGGGAATTCCCAAACGACTTGACAGCAAAATCCGGCACACATAAGAACAGTGCTGGCTGCCAGTACCTTTGTGTCTGTGTGTGTTCCCCAATCTTGGCTTTGCTAATGTTAGTGAGAGAGATTTCCTCCCCGCTTCTAACACAGTAACCGTTACTTTGTTGATATAATATGTTTTTTTTAGCTGGCTCGAGGTCAATGTTTTTTACGTGCTTATTCAAAGCAATCAAACACGGGTTTTTGATTTTTCAATATATTGCAAACCCCTTCAGAATTCGTCTTTAGGGAAAAAGGGCACAGCGTCCGCTTAGTCAACTGTAGTGTTGATAAGTTATAACTTATCTAACTCCAAATGTTTGGTTAATTCGGCTCAAGGTCATCCGTCCCATCCAAGGAATGAAAAACGGTGGATTCTTTGTTTCCCAATATATTTCGAGCTCACATCGGGGTCCGTCTTCAGGGGGCTAATAAACAACATTGAACAGATATAAATCACAAAATTTTAGCTAACGAAAAGTGAACAACATTCGAACCTATACTTACATTAATACGGGACAAGAAACAAGTGCTCGCCTCGGAGTTTGATGCAAAACAAATTAATCCTAAAGTTTGTTTTGGTCAAGTAAGTGTCTATATATGTGTGCGCAGTTCTCTGTGTCCGATTTAAAGTTCAGCCTAATATTTGTTAGTGTATTAATTATATACAACATCTCCAGAGTAAAACGCTTATTGTAGTTACGCCAAGGGCGTAGCCAGCTTTCCGAAAAGGTGGGGGCAGCTGCCCTGCTGTTTTTTGTGTGTTGATCATGTTTCGTCTTTTGATAACTGACCTGTGTCCAGATAGTCTCGTCTTGAGTTTTGATTTTGTCGATCCAACATATATTTTGTCACATATGTTGGTCCCGTCTCCAGCGCATGGTATTTGATATATTAGATTATTCTTATCCATCTTTGTAACATAACTCTTCATATTGCTAAACAGAGCAGCCAAGGTGAATGTTGGCTTGTGGGCTATTGTGATTTGATCCCTGTCGTATAGGTCAGCTTTGGCTAGACTTTCCGAGTACTGTTTATTTGTATATAAATAGTTAACAATTATCTGTCAACATTAAAAGGGTTACAAAATTTTGAACCGACATTCACATCAGAAGGCAAGGTTCAAGTGCGTGGAGAGGATAAAAACAATGTAATATTATACGAATTAATATACTGAGAACATTCAGTTGACAACAAATGGTACAATGTATTATAATTAGCACATACAACGCGAAAAGGATCATGCTGTGCGAAGTGCAAGAGGTTGATACGACCGCGTAACTCTGGTTGGCACAACAAAATAGAGCAGGCTGAGAAGGTAACACGAATCAATATCGCCATTGATCAGCTTATGTACGAATATGACACCATGGCAAGTTCTCCGATTCTTCAGCGATGGCATAAATTTTTGTTGCACCGTCATTTTCTGAAAGCTTATAGAGTAAAGTATTTTTGAGATTTTTTTCAGATTTTTCGAAAGACGTTTAGAGGTCGCACAAATCGAATTTCCCTCAAAAATGGGCTTTTCCGTATTGGTTTCGATTTTTACTTATATCATGGTAAATAACCACGATTTTCTTAGTTTAAAAATCAACATTTCAAAGAAATATGTCCAAATTTTACTTTTATCAGCATAAACCATGAGTTTTGGCTTTGCATTTGCTTGTTTAGGTACCATATATTGTATTACATTTTTTCGTAAATTTTTCATAAATTTGGTTAAAAACGCATTATAACTTTTTAAAATTTCTATGAAATTTAAAAAACTAATGATGCAGTTTAAAAGATGGTTAAATTTTTAAGAAACTGAAACCAAGAAATCAATATTTGCTCTTACCGTTCCAGAGTTATACTCTTTTAAAGCTTTGTACCCATTTCATGAAATTAATAATATTAAAAGATGTTTGCCAGTTTTGCATCGGATTTGCTTTAAACTTTGAATTGTGATGTTTTTCGCGTTTACTATTTTTTTCCCTGCTTAACTAGTTAGTCCAATATTCCTGCAATTTTTTTCTTTTGCGGACAATTCATGCAACTCAGTACAAACACTAAAAAACCCCGGCATAAGACTTTTAAATTATGACAAAAGGGACCTCTGTACGCATCACCTCATACCCTGTTTTTCAAATGAAGCCTCGGTTCGCGTTTCAAGTGTACTTTTGTACTTGCAACACACAACGACAACAATTTTAACTTAGATTTTAATGCTTTAAGATTAAATTCTCCAAAATTCAGCAAATGTGGACAGGGACATTGGGTACGCAATATACAAAACTCACTTCAATCAAGCAATCGGTTAAGGTACCTCCAGAAGAAGATAAAGCTTCATTCCTGAATATCTCTAAAAGCGCACGGTAGATTTTTTTTAAATATTTTTTTATGATGGTATTTGCATGTCCCTAAGATATGGTACTCGACAGCCAAAAAACCGCGATATGGAGTACCATTCTTAGACTCCCCCATAAATCAATTCATACAGGCCTAAACCAGATCTAAAGATAGACAGATTCGCGTTTTCAGTTTTACCAACGAATACTTGGTTCGCGGTTTATAGGCAATTTTCTACTAGCAATTGTCTTAGAACAACATTGACCATATTAGTTATTTTATAGAAATGACTATTTTATTATATTGCTTGATTGAAGTGAGTTTTGTATATTGCGTACCCAATGTTCTTTCCACATTTGCTGAATTTTGGAGAATTCAATCTTAAAGCATAAAAATCTAAGTTAAAATTGTTGTCGTTGTGTGTTGCAAGTACAAAAGTACACTTGAAACGCGAAGCGAGGCTTCATTTGAAAAACAGGGTATGAGGTGATGCGTACAGAGGTCCCTTTTGTCATAATCTTAAAAGTCGTATGCCTTTGGGGTGTTTTTAGTGTTTGTACTAAGTTGCATGAATTCTCCGCAAGAGAAAAAATAGCAGGAATATTGGACTAACTAGCTAAGCAGAGAAAAAAATCAGTAAACGCGAAAAACATCACAATTCAAAGTTTAAAGCAAATCCGATGCAAAACTGGCAAACATCTTTTAATATTATTAATTTCATGAAATGGGTACAAAGCTTTAAAAGGGTATAACTCTGGAACGGTAAGAGCAAATATGGATTTCTTGGTTTCAGTTTCTTAAAAATTTAACCATCTTTTAAACTGCATCATTAGTTTTTTCAACTTTCATAGAAATTTTAAAAGTTATAATGCGTTTTTAACAAAATTTATGAAAAATTTACGAAAAAATGTAATATATGGTACCTAAACAAGCAAATGCAAAGCCAAACTCCCCATGGTTTATGCTGATAAAAGTAAAATTTGGACATATTTCTTTCAAATGTTGATTTTTAAACTAAGAAAATCGTGGTTATTTACCCTGATATAAGAAATAAAAATAAAAATCAACCCCACACCCTTTTTGTTCGATATCTGTGCCTTCCCACAACTTTATTTAAAAAGAAAAAATATCAAAAAATATAAAAAAATGTTTAGTCCTAATAATAAAAATATGTTTGCGCCACCCTAAAAAAAAAATTTTCGGGATACCATTTCAAAAAAACACGTTACCTAATTTTTTTAAGAATAAAAAAAATAAAAATTTAGCAAAAAAATTTAGTATCGGTTCAACAAAACTTATAAGATCTGACCTACTGACTAGAGAAGGTCGTCGGTATCAAACATTTTAATGGTCACATTCGGCAGATAAATCCGATGAGCAATTACTGATTTATGATTTGCGATTACCGATGAGTTTCTACTGAATGGCATTGATATCAGGCTTTAAGATATTCTGTGGCCTTAGTACTTTTTTCATATTAACAAAAAAATCTTTAATATTTACGTACACTAATTCGAAATTTTAAGTAAAAACTTACACTAAGGCAGGCTGATCCAGCCATCGGTAACCAATCATACTTTTTGTTCGATTTCCGTTTCTGAAATTATAAATGTTATTCTTTAAATTCAAAATCCCATTTACCTTCATTCGATCCTCTTGATGGCATAAAGATTCGACCCTATACTAGAATCTTTTCTTAGAAAGCATAGCTCTTAACAATTCCGATCAATCGGATTCGGAAACAGGAACAAGCTTGTATATTGTAGTATCATTAGTATAGATTTAGATTTTAAAATATTTTGGTTTCGTAATATCATCTCTAATATAACCCAAACTTTGGGAAAATAAAATGTTTTTTGGTTCCGGTTGGGGAAGTCATAAATATAGGTGGTTCGGTTCAGGATCCAATTTGAGAAGCTTAAGAGAAAACAAACCGAACATTTTCTATCTGAGATTTCTTAATCTTAATCTTTCATTACAGATGGTTGCCGTCTGGACAAAGAGGACTATGCAAATCTGGCCCGAATTGCACGTTTCCAGCTTCAGGGCATTGGCAATCAGAGTGGCAGCACTTCCCTTAAATACATTAGCAAAATGACATATTTATGGGATCTAATGGCCTGGGGTAAATGTGAAACCAGTCAAAACGAGTTACAGCACATGCTTAATATACTACAATTCCTGTCCCGTGAGCATCAACAGATTTTTCGCAACTATTACAACGACTTTATTGAGCAACAACAACAACAATAATAATGTAAAATATATATATGTATGTAAGTGTATATGTATTGTATGCATGTAAATTCACTAATTTCGAGCAACTGGCACTTTGTCACCTAAACAACTAAACTGGGCAAGCAAGCTTCATTTTAAATGAAATGGGAGGCATATTCATGCGGCATCACGCCCCGCCTGGGATAGAAGGTGTGCGAGGTGGAGAATTTGAGCAAATTCGTGATGTCACTGGAAAAGTTAGAAGAAAAAGATTAGATTGGAGATTAAGCAGCCTTCCCTTGGTCAGAGACTTACCTGGTATAGATATCAGCAAAGCGAAATAGGCGACGTGAAAAATAGGTCGGATTGTGATACGTACGAAAAACGCTGCCAAATTGTTCATTAAACACGTTCTTGGTTTGGTTCCTAGTGAAGAGAAGGAATCGAAATAACTTTTGTTTTACATTGTATAACCCTTGGCTTACCGCAATTGATCACGCTCGTCCATCCACTCACGCAAACTGGCCTTTGCAGCCTCGCTCTCATAGTCCTGTGTCTCCTCAATCAATTGTGTCAACATTTGCAGCCAATTGGCACTCATTTTAAAGTCCTTACGATTAAGCGTCTTAATTTCATGCTGTTTGAATGAAAAATTTAAAGCAAAAGCTCGAACCAGTGAGGCCTTTACCTACCGCCAACTCACTGATAATGGCTCCGGTGCGCCAGCTGTGCTTTAGGGTAACATCAGCCAAATCGCTGTAAGGATGATCTCCAAAATAAAGCACCGAATGACCACGCCAGCCCTTTAACTCCTGCAGCTGTCTTACCGAACCCTGAGTTGGAAGAAAAAGTTTAGTTTAGAGATTCAGCAGCCTCCCTTTGGAAAGAGTCTCACCTCATAATAGACTTTGCCCTTCTCCAGCTTAAACACGCGATCCCACAAATGGGATTGAGTTCTTTCATCAAATAGGCGTATAGGTCGAGATTCATCCGTAAAGAATTTGGGCTTTCGCGCCTGCACAATAACCACATCAAAGAAGTCACGCCAATTGTTACCCACCAGAAAGGACATGCCGCAGTTGCTGCATCATTTGAAAATCATAGAGATATACTTATACCCTGTTCGACATGGAACTCACACAAAGGAGAATGGACTATTGGTGACCAGAAAGAGATTCTTGCCCGCCTTCTGTAGCTTCTCGAAAAACTTCACCAGCTTCGGATTGCGTTCAATATACTTGGCGGTATTCAACATGACCTTTCCATGCATTATCGGATGACACGAACCCATGGCCGTGCGCGTATCATGGAAAACAATCTCGGGATTGTAATCTATGCGATTTTGTGCAAAATATTCAATCACATTGCACAGTAGACACATTTCAGGTACCGAAAACAAATCAGCCAGCTGCACCATCTTGGAGTTAGTGTTGTGCTATAAGAAAAGTACAAACTTAGAGATTTGTTTGGGTAGAACAGAGCTTCTCACTTGGTGACCACTATTAGGACCCTCTACATAGGCCATTGGCAGTAGACGATTGTGATAGAGCTTCAGCACCTCATCGGCCTCCACCTTGGTGCGTCCTCTGTACACTGATCCCAGCTGCAGTTGCAGAAACGAATCCAATTTGACCAGCAAACCCTTCTCCACATCATAGTGCAAACCTCGCACAGCAAAATTCGGTTCATATTCCAAATCTAGTATTTCCTCCGGATATCTGAAACGTTTGACCAGCACTTCTCTGGCCAAATTGTAGAGCAATTCCTCCAGTATAGGCTTATAGCAGGCCAAGGTATAATCATAGTCGAAGCCATACACCTGCACCTCACTCAAGTCCAGTTCATTGCAGGCAAACACTGCATCCGGATGCACATCCACGGGCAGTTTTTTGGCTAAAACAATTTTTTATGAAATTTGAGAAGTTTGAACAGGATAATGGAGTTTATGGGCTTACATTGAAACTTCTTTTTGGTTGCTTCGTAGAGCTCTTGGAAATCTTTCACTGTTTTTGGTGGAGCATTCGTATGGGGATTTGTAACGGCTGTTTTCGAGCTGGAACTGGAGAATAAGCGAAGACAACGTGCTTTCGAGTCGCTCCCACTCTGACTCCCTGGGCGGCAAACCTGGCGACGCAACAGCTGGACATTTTGCTTCAGTAGCGCACTAATCAGGAAGGAGCCAACTGCTGCACACATTTAATTTTTGATAGCTAATTGGAGTCAATTTGTTATGTGTACCTCGTCGGATGGTGTGGGTGGCGAGTGGGGGTGAGTTAGGGATGGGAAATGGTATCGATATTTTAAGGCATTTAAATTTGGTTGAATTGCAATGAACACATGCATGGATATGTTCATAATTATACCAATCTTGGTTGATGTATGCGTTTTTAATGTTTTCATGGTGAAATGTTTATATTTTTCGACCTAAATAGGTGAAGGGCGCCAAATTTTTTATGTTTGTGTCCAGCTGGAATGCTATTTCGGTGTAGAAGCTCTTTGGAGTTGTCCTGATCTGATAGTCAGAAATCTGAAATTACAGAATGTATTAAATATCTTAATATAAGCCAAAAAGTGCGCCAAAATTTTTAAATGAAAATAAACTGGCTTGCGGTGATGACACTTAGGTTGATAGTGATGACACTTTTGTCACATTTTCAGTATGCAAATAGAATGGTATACAAATTCCTAGATTTGTAATGTTTTAAATCTGATGACTACTAGATTATCATGTCTCATTTTAAGGCTCACTAAAAGGCACAAATGACTGTTACCCCGTTTATATGTAAAAAAAGAGTTTAAATGCACAAATACTAGGTAAGTTCTCTACATATAACCGGGATATATAAAAACAATTCCCAGCGGCGCACAGCTAAATGAGGCGAGCCCACATCATGCATTACAACAGCCCACAAGTATAAAACACTATCGCTACACTTTGTATACCGAGTTGTCATACGGAGTTTGTAAAGTCTTTGAAACTTCGTTTGTCGAAAATTCGAACTGCGTTCGTATGCTTGTTCGTTTTTTGGATTTCTTTATGCATTCACACACAAAAATTTTCTGACGTGTGCGTGCATCTCCGCATCAGCGAAAAAACAACTAATTTTAAATAGCTTTTAGTCGATTTGTTTTGTTTGTTTTATTTTCTTGTATATTTGAATGGCTAATAAATTGTTGAAATATACCTTTAATAAATAATTTAACTAAACATACCGCACATGGAGCTGTACTTCAATAGCATTACCACTCTATATATCTTTTAGTTAAAAGTAAGTACATTACGTCGTAAAGTACCTGCACTACAACAGCGCATACTATGTGTATCGTTTAGTGGGCGGCCCATCCACACCGTCCATTACATTTCTTAGATTGTTAGGTGCAGTTGTAATGGAGCTTCGAAAAGCGTTCGGCTATCGCCCACTTGTCGATTACAAAGTAATGGGGATTCGAAAGCTAGCAGTCCACAAAGCGGCCATGCTAATGTAAATGTATACTGGGTTGAAATCGATGCTGTGCGACACATATGTATTTTTGCGCCGCTGCACATTGGGCCAGCGATCCGATTTTTCGACGAAAATTCAAATTTTTTATAGAAAGTAAACCTATTTTAATAATAAAATTTGAATAGTATATACTTTGACTAAAATGAATCAAAAGATTTTAGTTGTTTTGATGCATCCCTGAAATTTTGGCTGCCCTTCAAAGTCGGCTGTTTGATTGCATGCATGCAAAACTAAAAAAGCGCAGAAAAGTTTTTGTTTCTTCGAGAGTGCCAAAATTATTGTGTTTTAAACAATTTTCACTAAAATTATGGAAAAGAAAGACCAATGTAGAATATTTGTATTAAAAAATATTTTGTTCATGTTTGTTAATGTGTTTTTTGTGTGCGTTTATTTGTGTTGTCCAAAAGTAGAAAGAGCTAACCTGCTAACCCGTCTGTTGTGGATTATAACTAATTTTGTGCCAAGTTGTGCCAAAAAGAATTATGTGTCATTATAGTGCAAAGTGTATATAAACTAATTTTAAAAGCTTTTTTTGCTCCATTTTGCTCCGATGTGTATAAATCCCTAATATTGTAGCTGTGGTTTAGTTCGCCTTTGAGGAACTGATTGATATCTACATACAAAACAAACCGTTTCAAGTTGGACTTATGACGAACTAAAAGAATTCGACATAAGCTCGGAGAAACGGGATGAAATATATGACATATATGTCCTTGTATCCATGGTTTCCAATGTCGGCAACGTGTCCATAAAGTGTTAATGCACGGCTACTAAATAATAGAAGCATAACACCTTCCATTAGGTTCTTGGCGAGAACGCCTCAGAGGCTACCAACAAATACTATAAGAGCGACAGGAGGTTACATGCTCGAAAGAGTACACGGCAGAACAACATGGCAGACGTTTTCCACAGAGCAATAGATTCCTCAGATCCCTTGTGTCGAGCATCTATCTAACAAAAAGATTGGGTCGCAAAATAAACTACCCACCCAGCAGACGTAATCGAACTTTTGGAATCACCACTGCATTTTTGTAACAAACATAATACAAGTCCGTTTTTGATGCTAACAATAGTAATAGTGATTCAGTCTGTCTGAAAATCGTTTTCAATAAAATTTTTGTAGACGACTTTTAAACATTTTTATGTAAAATCTTTATAGTCATTTTGAATGCTTGTTTTTTTACTTTTATTTAGTTAAGTGTTAAAAAATTAATTAAAAATATTTGTTGAATTTGACGAGTGCTAGCATTATTAATTACCGTACAAGTATCACTAAGATGAATATTTATATGGCGTGGGGGGTGCTAATTTCTTATTTTATGTGCATCAATGATCAATATAACCCATCACGTGCGCATCCCTAGATCAGCTGGCAAACTAGCTGCCTTTCGATAGCACATAGCCAAAAATAAATTTCGATATTTTTTAATTAGCCCTCAATTTGTTTAACTAACTTCACCACATATGTTAATCTACCTGACAATATTATAAAAAGTAGTATTTTCTTAAAATTTCAATCAAACATATTTAGTGTTGCACAAAGTCATCGATACTTTGCTATCGATACTCATTCATTTGGGGCATAAAATGAATTTCCCCCCATCTCTGAAATTGTATTTTGTGGCACAATTAAAAAAAATCATTTTTCGTTTTCGGCAAGCCAAGTAACAAATTCAACGAGTTCAAACAAATCTTCAGTGTTTTCTCCAACAAAAAAACAGTAAATCATTTGTGAAAAACATCGAAAAACGTGCAGTAGCTCGGTCTCTTTGTGGTGTGCCCACCCCCACCCGATCCCCTCCTTGCGAAACGACTCATCTCCAAGTGTGTAATAGTAGTTGTATTTTTTTCATTTCTGTTTTGCTGCTGCTACGTGCGCGGATTGATTCATTACGTGAACTTGGATGAAACGAAAAAATCGAGCAGTTAATATCAAACTAAACGAAACGAAAGCGAGTAATGACTTGGATCACATTTGTTGCTGATATTGTGAGAGTATAAATGCAGATTGTCATGTAGACATGTTGGATGGCCCCTTTCAGCTGGGGGCCCATAAGGAAATAATTACAAAAACAACAAGAACATTCGGTATACTAAATAAGGTCTTTTTGCGCCGCAATCAAACGAAAAAGAAAGACGGCCAAGAAGAAGCAACAAATTGTACGTCATTGTCATTGGGCCAATTTTGGCGTTATCAACACCAAGACGCACACATACATACATACACACACACACACACATTGAACAATTGACAATTTGATACGTAGAATTATGGTAGAGAACCAATTGAAGACACCGCTAACGCAAATACGTAATTTGGTCAAACACGTGAACAAGCGAAATTTTAATGAAACCAGCGAGCTAATAAACCAGGTATGTCTCCTCTAACCTTGTTTTCTTTGTTGTTGTTGTTGTTTTTTTAAATAAAAAAAATAACATCGAGTACATGCTGTAGTGTTGAACAATTTTGCACATATATCGGTTAGAGTGTTGTGGGGCCAGTGTTGCCAATTGGAAGTCAGTGTGGCCGTACTATTGCCATTTCACTCGCTCATGCATTTTTTGCCGACGCCATTACAGTTTTAATAGCAGAAAAAATTTCTCTGCACGGCGTTGCGCGAGTTGCTGTTTGTTAAGTTAAAAGTTATTTAGAATGTATAAAATTAGGCTAATTGTTATCCCTAAACAATACATTTGGCTCTGGCCTGCGTAATAGTGTCAAATATTTACTGAAATTGTGCATACTAAAACAGCGAAAAAAACTAAAGTGCAAAAACGACGAAGTCTTTACCCCAGGAGGCAGGGTTTTGCCACCTTTAACTCCATTTTTTCAACTTTAAAATTTGAATTGCGAATTAACTCTTGAATTAACTGAAAGGTAGGTTAAACCAACAAAGGGACAACTTTCTTTTTGCGTATTGTGAAAAAATACAATATGCTTGCCCTCTTTTTACCTAAACCCCCCTCCTCCCTGGCTCATATGTATCTCTCTTGCTCTTGTTTCATGTAACGTTACCAAAAAAAAAAAAAAAAAGAAAAACGAAACGAAAAAAATTGAGCGAGTTGCGAGTAGGTTTTTGTGTGTAATTTTTATTGTACCTTTTTGCATTTTTGTTGTGGAGCAGCAGCTGCGTTGGCCAGCCGTCACAGCTGTTGTCTCGCTTCTGCGTATGCTGGCTACACGGCGGGGGGAACCTTGAATCTGGGACTGGGGACCTAAACACAACACTGGGCAACATAAACCAACAAATTCAACAAATTTCATTAGTTTTGGGCTCTTTAAACATTAGTTAGTCGTTGGTCAGGTAGCACTGGTTTTGGGGTACAAAAACTTTTGCCAAACAGTCTAACAAAAAAGTCTTCGCACAGCAGCTAGATTTAACTGTAATGCTTAACAAAAATTAGGTAAAAGTCAGTCCTTAAAAAACAAAATAATCTTGCCACTTTAGTGAGTGCTTTTCACCTGGTTTTGCTTCTAAATCACAGTGGAATTGACACACAGTGGAAGGCTGGTAATTTTGTGTGTAATGTGCTTAGAAAAAAGATACATTTTTAGATTTCGTTCGAGAATTCTCATTTTTCTGTCCTGTCCATTTGACCGGCCCTGTCTTAGATACTGCAGAACAGAGTTCCCCAAGAAGGGAGCTCGAAAATGTGACTGTGTCTTTCTCTAACACACAGTGAAGCATGTCTTTGGCAAGCTTTCGGTGTGAATTGAAAGTATTACTACGTTTATGCTATGTAATTCACGCTTTCTTCTATTTGCAAAATCAAATTTGTTCCTGTTTATGCAGCTTTTGTAAATTCACAAAATGACCACCTTTTTGGCAGATGTGGCAGCACCAACGCAAACTTAAGTTGGCTGAGCCTCTAGATTTTAACAGGGTGGTAACACATAAAAGCGGGGATCAGCTGTTCAATTGTAAACAAAGGCAAATTAAAATTGATTGCAAAGGAAAACATTAGAATATTTTTGATTAAATGGAAACAACGTACAGCCCAACTTATGCGGAATGTTTTATAGTGGAGGCATACGCGAACGATGTCGTTGGTACAAGCCAGACGAGCATCCATAAGAGCGGCTAAAATGTTTAAGCAACGAGTTCGAAGATTCCAAAGAAGGCCTAGGAGTCAAATAGAGTAAAAATCGTCCACAGATGAGTCGACACTAACAGCCGCCGATACAGGATGCGTCCCAAATAGCTTATTCAATTCGTTAAAGTTGGTGCAGCTTTTCCTTCCAGCGCCACTGGTTGCGTTGTTGCGCTTCACCTCATAATAAATTAGTTTTTTACTTGCTCGATAGATTTAAACGTATTTTTTGGCTTTAAATAATCGGAAAGCGTATTTATGGATATTTATGTGCTTAAAAGTTATTTTTATGTGCGCAAACAATTGGCTAAAATATATGAACAACTGTTTGCTAAAGCACAATGTTACCAGACTGGTAGCATCTGCCAACTTGAGTTGGCTGCGCCACACCATTTCATGAATTGTCGTCGAATTCATAGTCAACTTTCGTGTGTATTCGAATTCATGAAATGGTGTTTATGCACGCACTTTCGGACCCATTTCATGAAATGATTTTGCAAAATGAACATAGCATAAACGTAGTATATGTTTGTGCCCCAGGGGCTAAGGCTGGGAAACTCTACTGCAGAAGATTCGATCCATCAGTCGATTAGCTGCTCTAGCAGTCTCGGCTGCTGAAAGTGTCAAACAGTCGCCTCTATTTGTTAACAAACCTATGTACTTCGAAGTGCCTGTACAGTTCCTGATTCATACGGAAGCAATTATTTGCTTTGTAAATCCTTCCAGTTTATTAAAATTTTGTTTTATATTTTCCATTTTGGCAGCTTCGCAAAGTTGAGAAAAAAAATGTATTTTAGTCCAAATTCGTTGTTCATAGACTTTCTGGCAGCACTGTGTACACTGCCTAGTGTTGTCAAAGGTTTAATTTTCTGTCTCTCTCTCTCTCCCTCTGCTAAATCACTCAAAAACTGTTTTTGCCTTCACAAGGTGGGCAATCTAAATAATTTTCAAAATTTCCAAGTGTGGGATGAACAGGAAAAAAAATATAGAATTCGTAACCATTTAAAAAATAATCTTAATATTTTTATAACAACATGTGTCCTGTGCGAGTGCCAACCCATGCCCAGGTACGGGCTAAGCTTTCTTCGCTTCTCTGACTACAAATCTTTTCTGTACATCTTCCTCCAGTTCATACAAGACTACGGCCTCGAAGCGGATCGCAGCAGTTTGCGGTATCTGTTCACCGTGCTCAACTTTAGTGATCCGGCTCCGAACGTTACCGCTCAGCTGCAGGCCAAGTTGCTGGGAGCACACTTGCAGCGTCAATTGCAGAGCTCCTCGTTTGTGTCCAACATCTGTTTTGCTTTTGATCAACATTTTGCCTCTAACCAGAAGGTAAGTCTTTGGCTTAATTTTACAAATGTTTGTTAACTCTTGTTGCCCTCCACAGAGTCTAAAGCCCGCTGCCATAGCAGAGCTGATTGGACAGGTATCCAAGTTAACTGGCATAAACAAGCTCTGCGAGTGCATTTTTGCTTTAGCTGTGACCCATTCCTCATATCCCGAGCTAAGGCAATCGGCACAGGATAATTTGCGCAATTCACTGCCCGAGCTGCTCGACTCGTATTTGGGCCACAGCAACAGCTCATCCTCGGCGGCTGCCAGTGGACTACAGGAGATCTCATTCGATTTGCTGCAGTATTTGTTGTGCTGTCTCAACGAGTACGTGACGCCACAGCTGGAGGGTCAGTTTCTGATTAAGCTACGTGAAGAGTTTCCGCGGCAGGCGGTGCCGTTGATATTAGCGCCGTTCCTTTACGGCATAGCGACAACGACGGCCACCGCAACGACACAACAAGCAGGCGAAACTGATGCAGAGGGCGAAACTGGAACTGGGACAGAAACGACGACGACTACGGCCAGTAGTAGCAGCTGCAGTAGCAGCAGTTCCGATGCGGATGCTTTGAATGAGGTTGGAATTGAGGATATCTATGACCATTTATGCGAGATTATATTCACAAACCAGGTGGGTAACAAGGATTTGCACGAGTGTTTATGTCATTGACTAATTCTCTCCTCATTGTCTGCAGGGCAACAATAATATTATGGCCACATCTTGGATTAATTTAATCCTGGAAATCGGTTACGAATTTACATCGAGCGTTGAAGAGTGCAAAAATCATCTGTGTTGTGGAGGCGGCTCCCGTGAACGGGAACGTGAACTGCAGCCTAAAGATGTGGCCAAGATCGTGGGTCTTATGTGCCGGCGTCATTCGTCGCTGCTTGATTGTAATGTAAACTTGCCGACGCCAGCCAATTTCTGGCCAGGACAACAGGGAGGTGGTAGCGGTGGTGCCGTTGGTACCGGTGCCGGTACACAGGCCACCCAAGGCCAGCAACAACAACAGAACTCTAGCTCCAATAGCAACAACAACGATGGCAGTGATATCTCAACGGCGTCCAGTGATAAAAACAAGGACAAAAAGGAGTCAACGGAAGTCACTCAGACCTGGAAACCGGATGTGTTTGTGCAGGCCCTCAAAGAGCTGGTGCCACAGCTCAACTGGAAGGATGTGTGCATGGGTAAGTTTAAGGCAAACTAAGCCAAACGATGGCTCATTTTAACTCTTTTTTATAGAACTCGATCATCCCGAGTTTGTGCTCAAAGATCGCATCGGTTTGGACCTGCTGTTGACCATACTCCGTTTGGCCACTCAGTCACCCATTTTTCCACATCCAGAATGCATTTACCGCCACTGGACAAACACAGAGGGGCAACTGTCCCTCATTACAACCATGCTAAAGAATCCTGATCTTTTCTCCTTTGCCGATTATGTCTTCAGTCAGCCCACCTTGGATGTGCTTAAGACGGCTCCGGATGCAGACAATAAGGAAGTTTCGGCCTGGAAGTCTCTGCACTTGGTGGAGGTTCTGCTGTCCATAGCGGACAAGGGCTACTACAGCCAGGTGCACGAGCTTTTCAAGTTTCCGGCTCAGAATTGTCCAGACGTCTTGTTTCTCGCCTTGCTGCACATAAATCCTCCCATGACGGCGCTACGTCAAGATCTGTTCAATCAACTAATTCCCACTTTTCTGGGCAATCATCCCAACTCTAATGTGATCCTAGCCAGCGCCTGGAGCTCTACCAACTACCAGCTGCGTCCGAATATTATGAATGCCATGTCCGAGTGGTATCTGCGCGGCAGTGAATTCGATCAGGTGAAACTATCGCGCATACTGGACTTGGCCCAGGATCTAAAGGCCCTCTCCTCGCTGCTAAATGCTCGCTCCTTCCTGTTTATCATCGACCTGGCCTGTTTGGCCTCCCGCCGCGAGTACTTGAAGCTGGAGAAGTGGCTAAGCGATAAAATACGCGAGCATGGCGAGCCCTTTATGCAGGCCATGATCAAAGTGTTGCAGCGACGTTGCCCACAGGTGGCCAATGCCAAGGTGCCGGAGGATCAGCTGCCGCCCAAGCAGGCACAACTGCTGCCCGAGACTGTGACCACCATGATCAACTGCCTGCAGGCGTGCATCAATAACTGCATGCAGCAGGAGATAGTGGAGATTATCATGCAGATGGCGGCCAATGTGGCCATTATGGCCAACAAGGCGCGTGCCCAGCAGCAGCAACAGCAGCAGCAGCAGCCGGGTGGTCCCCAGGGTCTAGTGCCGCCTCCTCCACCCAGCATACTGCGCGGGCATCGTGGCATGGATTTGCCTGGTGGCATCGTTCCCCCTGTACCGCCACCACAGCAACCATTCTCTGGCAATCTCAATGCCCAGCAAATGTTTGGCGGTCCCGGCATGGCTGGCGATCCGCTCACCAACATGTCCAATAATCTGGCTGGCCTCAATTTGGGCGGACCCAATGGAGCCTTTAACTTTGGCAACATGCTGAGTAAGTTGCTCTCTCTCTAGATGGCTCTTGTTGTTCTGCTGCTTCGCTTTCTGTGTGTCTTTGCATGTTTTGTAATTTTTGGTATTTGTCATTGTCATTTAGATAACTTGGTTTCTACTCCAGCATCTCCATCCCGTTTGATGAATCCCGGAGCCAGTCCTTATCCACTGAACCCCATGCAGATGCCGCCCGCGCCACCCAATGTGCCCAATGTAGGCAATTTGGGACGTATGCTGCCCGCTGGCCCTCCGGCCACGCCCGCTCCCACGGCCCCAAATCCTAATAACCCTGTAATGGCCGAGCTGCAGGTACCGGTGTCCAAGGAGGTGGAAGATGAAGTCAATTCGTATTTCCAGCGCATCTACAACCATCAACCGAATCCCACGCTCTCCATAGATGAGGTGCTTGACATTTTGCAGCGTTTCAAGGAGTCTAGCAATCGTCGCGAGCAGGAGGTCTTCCTGTGCATGTTGCGCAATCTCTTTGAGGAGTACCGCTTCTTCTGTCAGTATCCGGAGAAGGAGCTGCAGATAACGGCCCAACTGTTTGGCGGCATCATTGATCGTAATTTGGTGCCCACTTTTGTGGCCCTGGGTCTCTCATTGCGCTGTGTTTTGGATGCCCTGCGTAAACCTGATGGCTCCAAGCTCTACTACTTTGGAGTAACAGCCTTGGATAGGTTCAAGACGCGTCTGCACACCTACAACAAGTACTGCGAGCACATACGCTCCATACCGCATTTCACAGACTTTCCGCCGCATCTCATACAGTACGTAGAGTATGGCATCCATGGTCAAGAGCCGCCTCCCCAAAAGCTGATAGGTCTAAGCAATACCATACCCCCCGCATTAGCTGGTGCAGGAGGAGGAGGAGGAGGGGGAGGAGGACCTGGAGCAGGAGAACCCCTTTACCGCAACAATGCCATGAGCGCTGCTGCTCCTCCGCCCAGCGGTGGTGGTGGACAAAAGCCTCCTTTGGTGGTCTCGCATGCCACACGTATGAAATCCATAGCCAATGCCACCAACATAGACACCCTGCTGGTGGCCAATCAAGAGGAGAAAGTCACTGTGCCCCCCGAACCCGTGCAGGACAAGACCGCTTTCATTTTCAACAACCTCAGCCAGCTGAACATCCCCCAGAAGTGTGAGGAGATTAAGGAAATCATGACCAAGGAGTATTGGCCTTGGCTGGCCCAGTATTTGGTGCTCAAGCGTGCCTCCATGGAGTTCAACTTCCATACGCTCTACTACAATTTCCTGGATGCCTTGAAGAACGGCGAGATTAATCGATTTGTGACCAAAGAGACTTTGCGCAATATCAAGGTGCTGCTACGCTCCGACAAGGGAGTCATCAATTTCTCCGATCGTAGTCTACTGAAGAACCTGGGCCACTGGCTGGGCATGATGACGCTCGGTCGTAATCGTCCCATTTTGCAGTTGGATCTGGATCTCAAGTCGCTGCTGGCTGAAGCCTATCACAAGGGTCAGCAGGAGCTGCTGTTTGTGGTCCCATTTGTGGCCAAAATTTTGGAGTCTTCGGCCAAGTCGCGCATTTTCCGTTCACCCAATCCCTGGACCATGGGTATCATGTATGTTTTGGGTGAACTGCATCAGGAGCCCGAACTCAAGCTCAATCTGAAGTTTGAAATTGAAGTGTTGTGCAAAACGCTTAACCTGGAGCTTGCCAAGCTTAGGCCTGTGATTTATCTAAAGGATCCCACGCGAGCTTTGCTCATTGAGCAGCAAATGTCGCAACCAAAGCCCAAACAAACCGAGCAGCCAGTGGCTGCACCGCCAGGGCCAGCGCCTCAGCAGCAGCTGCCACAACCACAGCAACAACAACAACAACCACCACAACAACAACAGCAGCAGCAACAACAACAGCAACCACAACAACAGCAGCAGCAGCAGCCACCTCCTCCTCCACCTTCGGGTGCCGAGGTAGAAGCCCAGGCCATGATGATGAGCGGAGCCAACAACTCAGCCTCACCCAATCTGCCCACCGATCCCAGCCAGGTGGTGCTACCTCCACCCGAGCCCCGCTACTCCTATATGGATGTGAATGTCACCAATTTCCAGCTGATAGCCCAGCAATTGATTCTGCCACCCAATCTGCCCTTCCTACATGCCAATCCCGGCATCAAGCATATCGTGGTAAATGCCGTGGAGCGCACCATCACCGATTGGCTGCAACCTGTCGTGGATCGTAGCATACGCATTGCCTGCGCCACCACGGAGCAGATTATACGCAAGGACTTTGCTTTGGATGCCGATGAGAATCGCATGCGCACCGCTGCCCATCAAATGGTGCGTAATCTGGCCGCTGGCATGGCCATGATCACCGGCAAGGATGAGATTGCTCGCGCCATTAGCCAGAATCTGCACAAGGCCTTCCTGTCCGCCCTTACAGGCGGTATGCCCAGCCTACCGGAGATACAAGCGGCCTGTGCCCAACTGGCCAACGAGAATGTGGAGCTGGTGTGCGCCTTCATACAGAAGACATCCGCTGAGAAATCAGCCCTAGAGATTGATCGTCGACTCTCCACAGACTTTGAGACCCGCAAAATTGCACGCGAAGAGGGCAGCCGTTTTGTGGATGCCCAGATTCTAAGCTACCAGCAGGAGCGCCTGCCCGAGGCAGTGCGTCTCAAGGTCGGCCCCGCCCCGGCGACTCTCTACGCCGTCTACTCGGAGTTTGCGCGCAGCATACCCGGTTTCCAGCAGATGAGCGATCGTGATATTGCCCTGTTTGTGCCCAAGCCGCAGGATCTGCCCCAGCCGAATGTGTTTGCCAACGACGAGAGCAGCATGGTGTATGCCGAGGTGGCCAACAAGATGGAGGGCTTTTTGAACACTGCCATCAATGTGCCCAATTTGCAGTTGCAGGCCAGTAAGATGCACATGCTTCTCACTGCCCTAATGGCCACCCGGCGTCTGCGTGATCAGGAATCGGCCTTTAATCTGCTGACCCGTGCCGTCGAGGGCCTCACCGAGGGTCTGGTCAGTGTCCCGGATCACATGGATCAGATGAAACTCTATCGTGATATTCACCTGAGGATTCTCAGTCTGCTGCACAACAGTTTCGGTGCTCCGAACACGGAGCGGGCCGTCACCAAGTGCTTCTTCGACATACGCGAAGAGGTGCGCTACAACGTGGAAGCAGCTCGTGCCCTCATCACCTCGCACTTTGTCAATCTCAATCAGTTTGATGGCCAGCTTCGCGACTGCATGGACAATGGCAACAACTATGTGGCCATTTCATTCGGCATTGCTTTGATCGAGCGCTTGATCATGGAGGATCGGGCAATTAACATTGTGTCCGACAATGAATTTATGGCCACTGTGGAGTTACTCGGTCGACTGACCCAGCACCGTCATCGCTATCCAGAGTGCATAGTGAATGCCATTGAGACGCTGTGGTCGGGCGGCAACTTCAACAACAGCAGCACCGACTACAGTCCCTTCAACGCCAGCGAACGTTACCTGGCTGGAGCCTCCACCTACATACACTCCGGCATGCATCATGTGAGGGTAAGTCAGTGGCTGCCTGTCTGAACTCTTCTAATTGACACTTCTTTTTTAACAGTCATGCGACACAGACGATCCACCGGGATTGCAGGATAAGACCGAATTCTTGCTCAAAGACTGGGTGGCTCTCTATACCCAGCAGAATCAGCAGACGACCCGAGATGCCCGTAACTTCGGGGCTTTCGTTCAAAAAATGAATACCTATGGCATACTGAAGACCGATGATCTGATCACCCGCTTCTTCCGCCAGGCCACGCACATCTGCACGGATGTGGTGTACCGCATGTTCGCCGAGCCCGGCTTGAACATCAATGTGGCCAAGAACAAGATTTTCCAGTGGATAGATGCCTTTGTGCATTTGATTGCCATGCTGGTGCGACACTCTGGCGAGGCGGGCAATCCCACCACCAAGATTAATCTGCTGAACAAAGTGCTGGGCATTGTGTTGGGCACTTTGCTCAAGGATCATGAGATGCGCGGCGTGGGTTTCCAGCAGGTGGGCTACCATCGCTTCTTCATGATGCTGTTCATGGAGCTCTGCTCGGCCGATGTCGTACTGGAGTCGCTTATGCACAGCATAGTGTCTGCGTTTGCCTACACCTATCATCTGCTCAACCCGATTGTGGCTCCTGGCTTTTGCTTTGCCTGGCTGGAGCTCATCTCGCATCGCGTCTTCCTCGGCCGCATTCTTGTACAGATACCCGGCCAGAAGGGCTGGCCCCTCTATGCCCAGCTCCTGCAGGACCTCTTCAAGTATCTGGCTCCCTTCTTGCGCAACACAGAGCTGGGCAAACCAGTCCAGCTGTTGTACAAGGGAACGCTGCGCGTTCTGCTCGTCTTGCTGCACGATTTCCCCGAATTCCTGTGTGACTATCATTTCGGGTTCTGCGACACCATACCGCCCAACTGTGTCCAAATGCGCAACATTATTCTGTCGGCTTTTCCGCGCAACATGCGCCTGCCCGATCCCTTCACACCCAACCTAAAGGTGGACATGCTATCAGACAGCAGCAATGCACCCAAAGTGCTCAGCAGTTACATCATGAACATTCAACCGCCGAATTTCAAAAAGGATCTGGACTCGTACTTGAAGGCCAGAGCTCCGGTTACCTTTTTGTCTGAGTTGCGTGGCCATCTACAGGTTACCAGCGAGCCTGGCACGCGCTACAACATGACCCTAATGAATGCACTGGTCATGTATGTGGGAACTCAGGCCATTGCTTTGATCAGGTGGGTGTGATTTGATATACATAGTGGATGATTTTGATTTGATTTGCTCTTTTGCAGGAACAAAAACTTTGTGCCCAACACCTCAAATATAGCGCACAGCGCTCACATGGACATTTTCCAGAATCTGGCTGTGGACTTGGATACCGAGGGTCGCTATCTATTCCTCAATGCCATTGCCAATCAACTGCGTTATCCCAACAGCCATACGCACTACTTCAGCTGTGCTGTGCTGCATCTGTTTGCCGAAGCCAATTCGGAGGCCATACAGGAGCAAATAACACGTGTTCTGCTCGAGCGTTTAATTGTGAATCGACCACACCCCTGGGGACTGCTGATCACCTTCATTGAGCTGATTAAGAATCCGATATACAAGTTCTGGGATCATGATTTTGTGCACTGTGCACCAGAGATAACAAAGTGAGTAAAGACAAATGAAAGACGAATGCTAGCTATAGCCTAGTTTTTAGTTTAAACATAATTGAGTCAGTGCTGGGAAGATGTTGTGTTTTTGTATACCCAGGTACTTGTTTGTTGCGGCTTTCCCCAAATTCTTTCTGTTTTCAATCAAAAACAGGTGGTTTATGCCCTTGATTGGATTAGTTCGTTCAAAGGACTTTTTTAAGTGTTTATCCGCTGATGTAAATGTAAATGCTTCTAGGTCCTCTTGCAGGACTGAGATGTGATGCGACTTGTATAGGGTTAATTTTGTAATTCTGCTATTGAACTCCCTTTCGTGTCCGTAACAGCATCGATTTGCAAGAGTGACGCTTCTTCCGATTTCGCGATTATTGACTTAAAGTTGTACTCTACCATTGCTAGGCGCATAAACTCTTTGCGCGTGGATACTAAGTACCTCGTCTTGTCCCCGAGTACAGCCAAACCCAGCAATTTTATCTGCTTATCGATCTCTGAAACGCCGCTCGGGTGTGGCTTTTTAATTAACAAAAAAAGATTGTAAGTTTTGGTTTGTGCCTAATGCGTCTATGATTTCTCTCATTTGAACATCTGGTCTGTGGTGGTGATAAGGTCCTATCAGGGCTCTTATACGGTTGTGTCCCCGAAAATCTCTAGAGATTTTCGTAGAAACGTTCCCATTGCGAATAACATCTGTTTTATTTTATATGTGAAGGGCACTTATATGCCCGGTTGAGAGAAAATGCAAAGTAGATTTAATGCAGACGAGTTTCCTTCCATATGATCTAATAGCCGGTCCTATTCTTGTCACTTTACAAATAAATTAGTCCAAGTTTAGTTCGAAGTGCAATAGTTTATACGCAAGTTCTAGGACACCCCTGATAAACCGCTTTAAACATTCTTAAAGAAGGCATTGGCAAATCCCTATAGGAAATGTTTAGAAGACTGATACCACAGTAGTTGGCGCAACATGCAGGACCTTCTTTTTTTAATGGGTTGCAAACCGCTCGGACTGGCTTGGTTCAGTGGTTTACACCGTTTCTGCACCGCCGGTTCGATTCATTAAATGGTTTTTGGAGCTTACTGAACCGTGATTTCGGGTCTTTTCAGTCGTTAGCTCTTAATTTATGAAAACCTGTTGCTATTTTCGAATTTCCGAATATTATGATATTCAAAATGAATTTGTCACTGTAGTGAATTCTAAATATATATATATCCCGAATATATAAAGTTGGATATTCAGGGTTCGCCCAAAAGGATTTCACTTCGAAAACTGTACATTATTCGATGAGATTGCTTCTTACAAACGCTAAATATGGTACACGAAATGGGATACTCACGCTAGTCCATTAGCAGCTTCCAAGAAAGAATTGCAGTCTGTCAGGTATATTTAGAGGCTCGGTGGGCAATTGCAGGAGATAATCGGGATCACATGTTTTATAATGTTTGACAAATCATTCATAAAGACTACATTAAATCCCGCAGCGCTTAGTTTAATATATTGTATCTTAGGGAATGCCAAGTACCATTGTCTGAACTTAACAGCTTTTCGTTTCAAAACTCGCCCGTGAACCTTACCGAACCAACTCGGCTTTCTTTGTGATTTTTTGGTTCGGTTTAATTTTGGAAATGACACCAGTTCGGTTTGGTTCGTTTCAGAACCGCTTTGCATCCCTGAACTATGTTGGGCCGTTCACTAAGTAATTTCGTTTGTTTTTTTAGTGCAATTTAAACGTGATTTATTTTATTATGTTAAACATTTCCGTATATAATGCAGGTGTCACAGAAATCTCTTTCGGATGGTTTCAAATCTCTCGTGTTTTGTTAGGAGATGTAGCAAAATTCACCACCCAATCAATTTTGACAAGCAAAACTAATTTTGGAACTGTAAACAAAATTATTTTTGTGGATAGGTTGCATAAAATGAATAAATTATTTAATTAGTTTAAACATTGAAATTTGCGTATCAATAATTATTAGGAAAAACAACCAAAGTCTTTCATGTGATTCTAAACCAACCACCTCAGTGGCGCCATCTGGTTGGCAGCCAGCGCATTAAGGGCCGGCAAGTTATACCTCATGTTTGGCGCCAACAAATATTTAAATTTTATTTACGAAGAATATGAATTAATAATAATATGCAATTTATCACAATCAAATAATTTCAGTTCAACATCACATTAGGTTAAGTGAGGTTACGATGGCTGAGAGCGAGGTTTTTCCACCTGTCATTAGCAAGGCGTAGTGTTTCGGTTTTTATATGAAGCTTGTAGGTAGCTATAGGCATCCCAATCGTGCTCTTCTCTGAAAGGAGCTCAATGGTAGTTCTTAGTCTGGCCAGTTTGTCCGCAGACTCATTATCATCTATGTTTCGGTGTCCAGGCACCCATATCAGGTGAATACTGAAGTGTCGGCCAATCTCGTTAAGGGATAAGCGACATTCAGTTAGCGTGTGTGAGTAAAGTGCTTTCAGGGCTGCTTGACTATCCGAGTAAATAAATACCTTTCCTTCTGCTTCCTGGATGGCTACCACCTCTGCTTAATACACACTGCAGTGGTCAGGAAGGCGGAACGATAGGTTTAGGACTAGGGGGAGAAAACACCCTCCTACTTTTTTCGTCGAGCTTAGAGCCATCTGTGTAGATATTTCTGGCGATAGCTCTGCTTTGAGGAAGTCTATATCAATATCGTGAATTGGTTGCAACGCTATCTTTCCAGTGACGGTATCGTGTTTTACGTCGCCCTCTAGCCGGTTGAAAATAAAACTTCTCCAAAGAAAAATTTTTGTGTTGAAGTTTTAAAATACTCGAAAAAGCTCGCTTCAACGCAGATCAGTTTAAAAACATCTGATATTAATAATGACATTGAAAACAAAATAGTTTTCATTCGATCCAAGCGATTGCGACGTATTAAGCGAGTGCAGTCAAAAGAAGACTTGAAAAATGCTTGATAGCTTCAAAACTGAAAGGCTATTTTGCTTAGAAATAGACATACGGACGGACAAAACTTAATCGACTCAGCTTTTCATGCTAAAGCTAGGTACTCAGACGATCGAAATTTTGTCGAAGCGGAAATTGTTTGGTAATTGGTAATGGGAGCAACGGAAGCTACCTCAGTAAGCCGGAGAAGACACTACTATAATGGGCTGTGGGGACTGCAACGGCTCAGGACTGTTTGGCCTTGGGCTGTGGTTTAATTTCCAGACCCCCTTCGACAGTTTATCAGCTGTTTTCGAGAAAACGAGTTAGCAGGCGAATTGTTGCTTACTTAGTACTCGCTCTGACAATTTGCAAGAGCACTATGTAATTAGATGAACTCTGACAATATTGTCGGCCTCTGAGTACCTATCTTTACCGTCCAGGGCCTTAAATCAGTGGTGTCCAAACACACACTATCAAGCTTTGCGATAGTGTGTGTAGCAGGGAAACACGAAGTAAACGTCAATATGTCAAACATGGGCTACAAGCAAACAAATAAATGTGTGTGCGTGCTATTTATAGAGCACACGTATTCTCTCTCTCTATGCGTGTGTCGGCTGCGACGCCGGCAGCATTTTGACTTCCTTTCACACGTGATAGGCAAATGACGTTTTGGGCACCACTGCTTTAAATGCATCATAGTATGCCCGAGTGAGCCTTAAGGGAAAAATTTGTAAGTTTCACTGATGATCTATCGCTTTCTTTCTCCTCGTGCCAAGACGAACAATAAGAGTCTAGGGTTTAAAGAGCCAGGGTTGCAGCATATAAAAAGGCAACCCCCGTACTACTCCATTGCTCTGATAATACTAGTTGTTTCTTAACCATTGATCTTCTTTTCTACCTTCCTTTACATAATTGTAAAAAAACCCGAAATGGAATTAAACTTTAAAGTACATTCTTAATACTTACCTGGGTATAGAAAACGAGTACCTCCTTTCCCATCACTGATTTATAGCGTAATTTGGTTGTTGAATAGCCCTCTTATATTTTTCATTTTACCTGCCTCCTCGTTCTATGTTTTTACAGATATTTTGATGAATGTCTGATTAAAGTTATGCGGTTTCAGAATTTGAATGCTATACCATGTGCGACATAGCAAGAGATCGAACCAATATGCACACACTTACATATATATTTTTGCATGTTCTTTTTTTTATTTTGTAAAATTTTGCATTTTATTTATGCCTGAAAAAATGTGTAAATATAACTTTAAGTCATTCAGAAAATATACCCGGAATGTTGATTCACATTTCTCTCTTCTTATACAATCCGTAGACTCTTCGAATCCGTGGCCAGATCCTGTTTGGCGAAATCAAATGTCAATCAGCAGCTGAATATGGCCGTAGTCGATGGCGACAACCAGGAAGTGGTAAATATCAACTGAGAAAACGCAACAGTAAGGCGCTTTTGCCTGGAGATCTGTGCCCAGAGGCGCAGACAGCAACAGCAGCAGCAAAACTTGAATTGAGTTTAGTTTTTAAGTCAACAGTGAAATTACGCAAAACGAGGAGTGGACCGAATGTTACAAATGTTTTAATTGAGTTGTACAGAAACCGAAAAAATCAACAAAAAAAAACAATGGAAAATGGAAAGCAATTTTCAACAAAAAAATGGCAAAATAATGTACCATGAAAATGCAAAAAACTAACAAAGCGATGTAAATAACTATGTCAGTTGCGAAGGAGACGTGGCAGCGGCATTAACAAATTTATATACATACATACAACAATTACCGCATGTTCTCATGAGATGCTGATGATGATGATATTTATACCAAGTCGAAACACAACACAACACTCACACACACACACACACATACTGCACAAGCAATTCTCAAGTCAACAATTCAAGACTCTGTTTAATTTTTTTATACATATTTTAATTTGAGCAGAACTCCAGCCAGCCAATGTTTGATCTTCTACTAATTTTTAATTTACTAATTTTAATATTTTGAAATCACTTTAGCTTGTTAATCATTCATGTATCTCCTCTCCCCTGTGAAGATAAACAGGAGTCGTCTCTCTCCCTCTATATATATATGTATTTCTTGATATATATACAAGCGAATTTGTTGCAACATTTATGTATATATACAAAAGAGAGGTATATATATATATATAGTTAGGTATACTTATGTGTGTGTATGTAGCAGAAACGAAACCAATTTTAAAAAAGTTATATTCCTATGTTTAGTCTACCGCAACAAACAGTCGCCTCACTGCAACCAGAAAACAAGCCTAAACATTATTAGTTTATAATCTAACCACATACATATTTACATACAAACATGCATACAAACATAAATTGTATTTTGAATTAAACGGAATTTGGAAAAACGAAATAAGAATGGCCACAGGCGGGTGACATTCCGCTTCTTATGTACAGGCATATTCACCGATTACATTCAACTTCAAAATAGCAAAGAAAAGCCACAATAAATGAAACCAACCAACTTCAAACCATTACAATCGAAATAAGTATAACATATAATAATTAAGGGAAACCCATATAAATATATATATATAAATATGTATAACTATAAATGTATAAATGGCAAAATTTTAAAAAAGAACTTGCACACTGTGTTTTTCTATATTGGATTTTGGGTATGGGATGTAAGTGCTGGTAAATGCCATCTCCAAGCAAAGGTAGACTCACAGAAATCACCTCAAATCATCAAAGCTAAAAGAGGTTCTTTTCCTCTAGAAAGAGGAAAATCCGTTAAGTTCCACCTACAAATCTTTCATCAGTATTTGCCATGCTTTGAAATATAGGACCACCTTTGTCTCAGTTGGTAGCGAAGTGTTTTTCGGCGAGATTGATCAAATTATTAAATTTTTTCTAATCCTCTACAATTTGATGTCACTCCTTATGTAAAATCACGCGGTGAATCCGAATATGGAGCTTGTAAATTTCTCAGTAGAACAGATTAGGAGATAATCCCGTTTTTCGTATTTTTGAAAAATTTTCAAATATCTCAATTATGAAATAACTTATGAACAAGTTTTATACACCAAATCAAATCTAATAAAACATAATTTTATTGTCAAATTTGTGGTGCTGCTTTGTTTGTGCTGCTAATTACAAAGATATTCAGGTCTGTTCTCAATTCCACTTCAGTTTTCGTAAAAACTTTAAGTTGGCCATTTTACTCTTACAAATTTAAATGTAATGTAGTAGCCGTTATATGAGTGTCACCCTTATAACCTTATTAGCACAGAGTTCAACGTACAAAGTTTATACGAAAACCTATGTGAATTGAGAACAGGCCTGATTTACTGTGTTTATACACACAAAATTTATTGTGATTAATGCCTTTAAAAGTATGCTATGCTTTTAAAAAGATTTAATTGAGAATAATATTTATTCTTTTTTGGCTAAACACTAATAGGATTTTTCCACTGAGCAACATCCAACATCTAACAACTTGAAGCAAAATGTTTATATTCCACACGTCCCTCATGAAATTAAGTAGTGACAGAGAAACTTGTCATATATTATTAAATATTTATATTTTATATCTTAAGTCGGCAGGAAAAAGACTTGGAAACGCCTTGCACAGAAGCTATCTTAAGGACCATATTGATGACATGTGACAAAATCATGATAGGTGCTCGCCCCATTCCGGACATGAGGCAGATCTTTCCACCTTTTACGCAGAGGACCCAATTGACATTAATTCTGAAATTTCAAGCAGCACATGCATCGTTAATGCCAATGCCCATATACCAAAACGGACGAGATCTGATTCTGATTAAATTAGCATTTTTGTGTAATTTTTGGTACATCTCATTTCTGAGACATTGACTGACAGATGTAAGATGTTAGATGTCGGCAGTGTAAATTTCAATTTCACATAATCTAATTCCATGCGTTCCTCTAAAATGTGCTCAGTATGCAGAGACTATTAATATAAAATGATAAACTAACAAATAATAGTGTAAAATCGATGACTATCTGACACATAGGAACTATCTGGGAGAACAGAAATCGGCCCTAAATTATGTTTTATACCTTTAACTGGTCCGACAATTTGGGTGAATATTCCGTGTAGATTCTGCATGACGCTGCCACATCTGACTACAATTGTCTACGTTGAAATTGATGATTATAAAAGGATATGTTTGCATCCTTTGAAGGGTAAGTTATTTACAATAAATTTTGTGTGTATAAACGTAGTAATTGAGAATTTTGATTTTTTATACCCTTGCAAAGCGTATTATAATTTGCCCAGAAGTTTTCAGAAATATTCATTTCCGACCCTAAAAACTATATATATTCTTGATCAGGGTGACGAGCTGAGCCGATTGAGCTTTGTCCGTTCGTCTGTCTGTCCGTCTGTCTGTTTCTACGCAAACTAGTCTCTCAGTTTTAAAGCTATCGAGCTGAAACTTTGCGCACACTGCTTGCTTATAAGATGTCGGAACCGACCGGATCGTATGACTATATCTTATAGCTGCCATAGGATTTTTTTTTGTTTTCAGTGTTAACGTGTCTCAATTCAGCGATTATTAATATTATGCGCTTTAACACAGATTAGGAAGTTTTAGTCGAAATCGTATGACTATATCTTATAGCTGCCATAGAAACTATCGGTCGAAAAGTGGGTTTTATTTAGAAAAATTTTTTGTTTTAATGCTGGCGTTCTTAAACTCGTGTGGTAAAAAATGTGTAGCAAGGGTAAAAAATCCACCCACAAAAAAAAATTAGCTTGGCTTTCTCGTTTTTATCGAAAATTAAAAAAAAAACAGTAAATTACACCGTTATTTTCACCAAGAAATATTTTTTTAAAATTTCTTTCTCTTTTGGATGATGTAACCCAATGTATAACAAATTCAAAAAGTGTTCATACATCGAAATCTGTTAAAAGTTGTAGAAGCTATTAGCATTTATCTAAAAAACGAGCAATTTCAGTTTTACCGTTCAAGTGGTATTAAAATTGTCTATGGTTCGTTTTGCTCCCATTTGTGTGCACAGTTTTCCTCTCGGGTAAGAAACCAACAAAGTCTCCCATCATGGCCTCATCCCAAAATCCTTGATAGCGGCGTTCCATACTCTTCATATCCTGATGAAATCGTTCACCATGCTCATCACTCTCATCGCCGAGGTTTTCAGGGAAGAAATCCAAATGAGAATTCCAAAAATGAAGTTTCAGAGACATTTTTACAACTGTTTCCAATACTAATGTGCAGCGTTTGAGTGTAATGAAAACTTTTTTTCTTAATTTTATAAACCGAAAATTTTTTATTTATTTCTATTGTTAAAGAATTTTTATATTTGTTAAAAACAAATTACGCTATGAACGAATTTTTGCACAAAAAATTTTTTTGTTAATTTTATAAACAATTTCAAAATCGTCAAAAACGGAAAAATGGAAAAAAATGGTTTTTTTTAAAACGTGATATCTCAGGTTTGGTTTATCGGACAGGTATCAAATTGATACTGGTGAAAAGTATTTTACTGTAGCTACTCAAATACTATTTTATAGATTTTTAAATTATTTAATAATATTAAGTAATTGTTGCTAAAAATTATTTATAATTTTTCTCAGTGTTAACCACCATGATATAGCTTCTAAGCGTAAACAATTTATTGTCCTAAACGTAACTTAAATTTTGGTGTTTTCAAAAGATGGAGACTTTTATAGTTTAAAAGTTATGAATTTTTGAAGTTATAAACAAAAAAAAAGTTGCCCTTAAAGAATGCGTTGCCACTCAGTCAGTTTCAAAGCTCTACGACTGAAACTTGGCAAGTGGGCTTTATATATATCAAGCTTTTCAAAAAATGTCAACATCACACAGATCGGACGTCTATTTCATATAGCTGCCATACGAATGCTATGATTAATTGCATTTTGTTGTGGATTAGGGTGACCAGAGTTTTGAAAGTATATTATACCACAACCAAATTCAGCATTTCTATGGCAGCTATATGATATAGATGTCCGATCTGTGTGATGTTGGCAATTTTGAAAGCTTGATAAATATAAAGCACAATTGCCAAGTTTCAATCACATGACTTTAAAACTGACTACGTGAGAAATTTTTATTTAAGGGCATCTTTATTTGTTTATAACTTCAAAAATTCATAACTTTTAAGCAATAAAAGTCTCCATCTTTTTGAAAACACCAAAATTTAAGCTATATTTAGGGCAATAAATTGTTTATCCTTAGAAGCTATATCATGGTGGTTAACACTTAGAAAAAATTATAAATAATTTTTAGCAACAATTACTTAATATTATTAAATAATTTAAAAATCTATAAAACTATTATTTGAGTAGCTACAGTAAAATACTTTTCACCAGTATCAATTTGATACCTGTCCGATAAACCAAACCTGAGATATCACGTTTTTAAAAAACCCTTTTTTTCCATTTTTCCGTTTTTGACGATTTTTGAAAATGTTTATAAAATTAACAAAAAAATTTTTGTGCAAAACCGCAAATTACGTTATGATGGGCATGTCGAGATCTAATTTCGGATTTTTTTTTATTAAAATGAAAAATAAAAATTTTTTTAACTGTTCGGTTTATAAAAGAATGACCAAAATAAATGTGTGTTAATTGGAAAAACCTTTAATATATTATACATATTTGGAAGTTCAGAGTCTTGATATTCGGAATAAAATGTTTGAACTCAGTAATAATTACTTTAAGGAATATTTTACTTTAAAATCAAAGGTAAATTTGAACAAATTTTAAGAAAGTGACTAGAAAAGTTTACAAGCAACGGAGAAGATAGCTAACTTTCCATATGTATATTTGGTCGCTAAACTCAATTCAAAACACTTGGGGAAAAATGGATTTTGTAAAAAAATATCCACATTCCATATTGAAATCCAACAATTTGTATCTTATGAGCAAAATAAAAACTTTGTGTTTCGGTTTTCTGTAACGTCATTCAATCAGCTTACAGGAAAACAAATTTCGTTAGAAAAGTTTACCTAATGTGTTTACGACTCACAAATGTAAACAAACCCTCGCAACATAATTTTTTGCAAATATATAGAAACCCTGACGTGCTGGGTGAAAACGGACAATTCATTTCAATTCAGCGACCAAAAAAAAGTCCTGTGCTATCAGACAAATCTCCATATTCTTATTTTTAGAAATGCTTTTTCTTAAACTTTTTTTTTATAAATTTTTCAATATACCAGGTAAATTGAAAAAAGGCGAGTTCTTTACATTCGTGCCACATTTTTTCTAAGTGTGCATGGAAAATGGCAAAAGTTAACAATTATACAAAGCATCTAGAACAATTTTATAATTTTGAACCGAACCCATTTTCGGTTCGGACTTCGCTAATATCCCGGAATTTGTAGAGGATGTAAAAATCGTGTTAACTTGTGTAATCACTGAAAGTTGACCAATTTTACGCCAGTTCAAAACAGTTCGGAATCGATTTTAATCCAGAAAAATTTAAAACTTCATATTACACAGAAATGCCCTGCATTTAGAGAAAATATTTATATCGACATGGAAAAATATCATTTCGATATTGATATTTTTGTTGAAAACATTTCAATATTGAATAATTTTAATATTGTCATTTGACTATTTTTATACACTTCTGAAAAGTGTAATTCTATAATTTTGCCCAGAAGTTTGCAACGCATAGAAGGAATCTTCTCCGACTACATAAAGTATATATTTTGATCAGCATGACGAGCTGAGTTTTTTATGTCCTCCATGGCCTTGGAGAGGGTATATTAAAATTGTCCGGATGTTTGTAACGCACAGAACAAGGCATCTCCGACCTCATAAAGTATATACATATATTCTTGATCAGCATTACGAGCTGAGTTGATATAGCCATGTCTGTCTGTCCGTGTGTCCGACCAAAGAATTAATAGATATTATAGATGACGCATGTGAAACAAAAAACGATAGTTTTTGGGACCTAACATTGGATCCCAATTTTTGTTTCTCGCTGCCTTTACGAGGATACAAATATTGAAAATTTTAAATATTTTACATTTATAGCAATTTTATTGAATCGAAGTTAAGACTAAATGTGAAGAATTTTTTTCCCTTTGTACTAAAATAAGCCCTGACTTGGAACTATTTCTAATGATTATGCCCTAATTCATCAGAGCTTCCTTCTGTTGTACTGACAGAAAGTTCTATAGCATAGAACAGGAGTGCCCTAGCCCATTCCGCAAACCACGCATTCGTTGTTGTATGACGCAAGGGAATTGCTGGCGCGTATACAGGGAGCAGAGTCGATATGTCCGTCTGTCCGTCCGTCCGTATGAACAAACAGATCTCAGAGATGGTAAGACCTAGAGGTTCGACATGTATGGTAATTTGGTAATCAGCATTATTAATCAATCAGAAATGGTAAAGCTAGGATGTGCGATATTCAAGATCTGAGCAAAAGAAAGTTCGCAGCGCTGCTTTTTACTGATTCTGACCAATTTTAAGCTCAAATTACCAAAAATTATGACGTGATCAGCCTTTTCGTGTTCAGAACACAAAAATCATATAGAATCACCTTCAACACTTCCTTAAACTAAAAGGAGTTTAAATTGGTTGACTTGTGTTTTCGACTAGAAGAAAATTCGTCCCCGTTCCGATTCCGACCAACAATTTTCAATTCAATCCCATTCCGCCAGATCCCTCAGCTTTATCGGGTCCCGCCCATCTCTATGTCCGACAGATATTTGATATAAAAAGGTCTTGGCACATTTTAACAGATTAACATATCATTAGAGATAGAATTTACATAAGCTGCATAAACAGGAACAAATTTGATTTTGCAAATTGAAGAAATCATGAACATCCTAGTAATAGTTGTAATATGAATAGGATAAGGTATATAAATAAATCATTGACCAGCAATAAAGCTGTTCCGGTGAATTGTTGCTCTTGTTTGTTTACTTATCGCTCATAGACTAATTCATTTAAATAATATATATAAATATATGTACATGTTTTAAGCAATTTAAAATTTACATTTGCAGGTAATTTCGAGGTGGCGACCGTGATTCAAATTTATTAATTTACATTTATTTTATGTTGATTAACAAAATGAATACTTTAATAAATATCATATTTGAAATTTGCCAACAGCAAGAATACATTTAATTGTCAATACTTTTGGCCTTCACTGTACATATTCATGTACAGTGGGTACATACCCGTCCATACACTTGAAAAAGCTCATTTTATTAGAGCAAAGTTGGAGGGGCCCTTATGTACTGCCAGACCATATGTACACACAAATACATACAGTACATATGTAGCCCATTTCCGCACCCAGGCACATAAGCCCCAAAGGGGGGCGGGGGGAGCTGCGGAGAGCCTTAGCATTTGGGTTAAGTAAACATCGTCACATCGAAATGTCGATAAAATGCACAAGAGAGCTTTGAAAACTAAAATGTTTCCATGTGTGTGTGTGTGTGTTTGACACGAATTCAGCATTAATTGAAATGCTGCAGTCATAGTCATAGTCAGTCGTTGTCGTTGCCAATTCACATGAATTTGTCATACTCAACGCTGTATCTGTGTATCTTGTGTATCTCTGTGTGTGTGCGCGCGCTTGGCAACCCACCATAACGACTATGACAAGGGCGGCAAGCGGACAAGCATAAAAAAAAATGTGGCACACTTAAACGCTGCTGCGACGTCGAAGCCGTCGCTGCGAAAATTCCCCTGCTGCTGCTGTAGTATATAATGTATCCGTAAGATACAAAAAGCGCGTTTGAATGTGCTTAGAAGTGAGCGAAAGAGAGGCAATGGAGCGAGCGAGCAAGGGAGTTTCGTTAAAAAGCTTCTCCGCCTCCCCAACACACACACACACACACACACATAGTCACGTGTTTATCTGTAGTTTTTGTAGCTTGAAAGCTTTGTGGCTGACTCAGCGCCATTAGTTGGGAGCATATTTTTTGTGTATGCCGCTTGCTGCTGTTGCCACAGCGTTTTTTCTTTCCTTTTATCTCGCAACCAAACATATGTACACACACACACACACACACACAAAGAGCTCCGCCAGTAACCAGAACTGCAACTGGATTTCATTTCTGCCCCCCCTCCAGCTATGCCCCAGTTCGCTGCTGACCCAGTTTTCTAGGCCTGCTGCACTGGCTTGGTCAACTTCAAATGGTTTTGGTTACTTCGGCTTCTGCTGCTGGTTTACAAATTAAAAAGTAATCTGATTAAAATTTGAAATGGCTGCGGAAATTATCCCCAAAAGTTGGTGGACAATTCAGTGAAATCGGAAATAAATAACAATTTTCCAGGATTGCAGACACCAGTGGCACCTGTGTGAAATTTTTCAGAGATTTTCCACCAATTGAACTGACATTTGGGGCTCTAGGAGTGCTAAATCGAATCTACCGATTTCCGGATGGTTGATAAGAGTTGAGTAGGGCTCTAAAATTAAGTGCAGCCCATCGAATTGACAGTGCACCCACTTTTCATTTGCATTGGTAACACTTTCCCTTCAACTCGTTTTCTAATGTTGCCTTTGGGAGAGTGTTTAAAAACGAGATTGCAACCTCCACCACGCCTAACTGGGAAAACACAGATTAACTGGAAAAAATGAAAGATGGGGGAAACATTTTGCATAGGGACAACACAAGAATTTCGATTCAGCAGGGGGTTAGTAAGGATGAAGGTTCTTCTGTTCACAGTCGACAAAAATATGGGACAATTAATTTTGATAATTTGGTCAATAATTGCTTTAGACCAGCGTTGGTCTCCGCTAGCCCCCAGGGGCCGAAGACATTTCGCTATTTACACATATTCGAGCCGAACGTATACCGAAGCTGAGGCCAAGAGAGTAAATAAGCCTTCAGTCGCTGGCTAGCAGTGCTGCCAACTTTTATTGAGCAAAAAAAGCGGTTTTTAGTGGAAAGAGAGTCGAAAAAAAGCTGAAAAAAGTCGATGTTTTCAGTCTTCTTTTTAATCATTTTGGATAAAAAGTTCGTAGTTTCATCAATTTCATGATTTAGATCCTTTTCATAGGCGTTCATTGTCCCAATCAACTTTAAATATTTATGAGGCAGTTGATAATCAAGGCAACATTTGTTTAATCGACGCAACCCCAATCTGTAAATAAAATACATTTCGATATTGTGTCCCAAAGTGTGGACACAATGTGGCCACGCTGTACAGAAAAATAGTTGATGGCGATACATTGTACATTCAAAAATGCCAATCAAAGAAAACATAAAAAATAACGTATCATTTACATTAACTATAGCGCACAATAGACCAAAATTGGTCGCGGTGCACCCCTTCCCCAACAACAAATAACAATACATTAACTATAACTAATAAAATATTATTAAATAAAGAACTTAACAAGAAGTTTGTCGACACATATATCAATGGACTCTTTATTCAAAAGGCTATATTTTGCATCACCTATGTCGAAACGAAGCTCTTCAAAAAAGTTTGGCGCCAAAACATATTTTTAAATTTTTGAGCATTTTGTTCTATGTAGCCTCACCGAAATCCCAGACTCGTTTCTAAATTTTTGCTCGCACAAACTGCTAAGTGGCCGATCAAATAAACAGAGCGCCACCCTCTGCTCCGACCTTTTTTGTTATCTCTGCACAAAGGTTATTTTGTTTTTCTGCCGAAAGTCTCCTTCAGTATTTTGATGTTTTTTGGTTTCGGCATGGGTACGCAGATCACTAAATTTTGCAGTTATACTGCATTTGCAATGAGAGCAATACACTCCGGTAGCGTCGCTAACATCCCTTTCGCAGACAGGTTTTAAATTCCGTGCTGTTGGCTAATACGTCCCGGCACTTTTGCTTATAATCTTTAGTCATTGCGGCTTAAGATTATAACACCGAGATGAGGGTTTGCAAAACTTTGAGATGGGAATCGCACTCTGTACATACGAGTAATTTAAAATTGTACGTTAAAAAAGCGGAAAAAAGCAAAATAATTTTTAAAAAAGCCAGAATTCCCCCAGCCTGCTGTTTAGGTTTTTTTTTCCTCAATTGGACTTTGAAAAAGCCAGATTTGACGGGAAAAAGCAGATTTGCAACACTGCTGGCTAGCCTTTGAAGCGGTCACAACGAAGCTGGTTTACTGCACTTTATATTCGTGAACAAGAGAGCTCTCTCCAGACAACAGACGTCTTATTTGCAATGTAGTGTTCACTTATTCACACAACCATAAGTTCGGCTCGCGTTTGCATAAAAACACGACCGACTTCGGCTCTTATGAGCTGGAGACCATGGTGAAACTATAATATAGTAGTATATATAATATAGTTTCACCATGCTGGAGACCATTGCTGATTTAGACCAAGGCTGGCCAAATGGACAGCATAAAAAGATATACCTATCTTTCTGTGGTACTCTGTAATGCATGGCTTCGTCAAGTATTCGGTGTGAATTGCCGACTGACTTTTACTTCTGGTGGCTACGGCTGTCCTGCACTGCTTTGGACCTAATCTTCCCTCTGTATACCAGTAAACCGAACTGAACCGAATGCTTTTCAAAGTAACGACAGCTAAATGCTTCAGGTCGATCGACATAAAAATTCGAGACAGATCTAAGATACAGTTTGTTCGGAAAGTAATAGGACTGCTTTTCTTTCGCGACTGTACTTCGGAGCGTGCGCGCACCGACTGGATTCGGTAGAGGACGTTCCTAGCTAACGAACGAGCGGCTGGTCAGTTGTCTCCGAGCACCTGGAGAGTCAGGACAGGCATTTTCGTGCGACGTGTTTCTGTGAGTGGTGCAAGCCGGCAAGAGGTACGCGATTAAATTCTGCGTGAAACTCGGTAAATCTGCGACAGAGACGTTTGATATGATCAAGCAGGCTTACCCAGATGTTGCTTTAGCAAGAAGTGGTGTGTTTCGGTGGCACCAGGCCTTTTGGAGGGCCGGGAAGAGGTCGCCGATGAAGACCGTGCTGGAAGACCTTCGACTTCGACAAACACCGACAATGTGACTCGTGTGCGCAAAGTTTTGAACTCAGACCGTCGACTAAGTATTCGTTTAAATGCCCAGATGTTAAATTTACCAAAATCTGTGGTTCATGACATTGTGACGGAGCATTTGAACATGCGCAAGGTGTGCGCGAAGATGTTCCCAAAGTGAACTTGAAAAGTGACTTCTTGTGCCGGCATCCCAATGCTTCCGCAGCCGCCCTACAGCCCAGATGTGGCCCCCCTGGACTTTTTTTGTTTCCTCGCCTGAAAAGGCCGATGAAAGGCAAGCATTTTGAGACGATAGAGGGGATGCAAGCAGCCTGCACCGCGGCTCTCAAGGCTATTTCGGAGAATGCCTTCCGTGACGCCTTCAATGCTTGGAAATCGCGCTGGCAGCGCTGCATCGACGCAGAAGGAGCCTATTTTGAAAGTTTTTAAAGAATTGTAACGATTGGCTCAATAAATTCTTTGAAATCGACTCAGTCCTTTTACTTTCCGTACAAACTCTGTAAATCGTCAAATAAAAGGTGATCCGTTTGGAAGTTTTTTTTTTTAAATTACAAATAACACCCATAAAATGGAATTGGATGGTGTAATCTTTATTATGGGCTAAAAAAAAACTATCTGTGGCATTTACTTCTTAATGATAATTTCATTAAAATGTTGATAATCGATTCGGATGGTCATTGCTAAGGGTATGTCACGAATTACGCGAGTAATGTTGGCTTGTTACCAAGTCTTGAACCGTAGCTGGGCTTATCGTCGAAGAGTTTTGACTTAACGTAATCCCACAGTTGACTGGTCCGGAACGTGAAATAAGTTGCTCACCGATGTGATTTCCCAATATAGCTATTGTTTCGCGTACTGTGTGTGCCGTAGCACCGTTTGCTGAAAACAAATGTCGCCGACATTAACGGCTTCAGTTTCAGGTAACAGATAGTAATTTATAATGGTGCAGTAGCGCTAACCATTTACGGTTATGTTCTGTCCGGCCTTATTTTTAAAGAAATACGGACTGATGATTCCAGCAGCCCATAAACCACTCCAAACAGTGCTTTTTTGTGAATGTAATGGTAGTTGTATTGAATGTAGAATATTGAAGAAAAAATTCTCTAAATGAATCACCCTTTAGTAGTGGAAAAAAATGTAAAGTACGTAACGTAACTTACAAATAAATGTAACTTAACACTGCGGAGGTACAAACCACTCTATAGAGCTCACTAAGACAGTTTTACGACCGTTGAATATTCCTCTTTTCTTTATCCCTTAACAAATTTTTTGGTTCTATTGCAAAAATCGCTAAATATAAAGAAAATGTATGTTGATTTCAAAACTGACTTTCCATTTGTGTAACGTACGAACGGAGACTTAATCAACCATTATTTCTTTGCTAAGGGAAGCTAACCAAAATGTTTTCTCCAAGCGCTATGCTGTGTCCCATTAAGCTATGTACCACTATAGTTGTTGGTTAGCGACCTTTCTAATTGTAGAATTTGATGCTTGATGCTTCAACAAGACGAAGTCGAAAATTGACAACGCAGACAAAAGTAACGTAATATATAAAATACCATGTAAAGGGGATCCAATAAACGCGTGCAATAAAATATACATAGGAACAACAAAGTCAAAACTTAAAACAAGGATATCGCAACATAAATCCGATTACAAACTCCGACACCAAACGACCATACAAAAAACTGCACTGACAACACACTGTATGGAGAGCGGACATTCACCGAATTTCGAAGCGACCATAATCTTACAACAAGAGAACAACTACAAAAAGCGCTTCACTCTTGAAATGTTGAACATCATAGACACAACAACAGAGAAAAGAATTAACTTTAAAGCAGACACCGATAACTGCGCGCACATATACAGACATCTACTCAACAGACATTAGCTTAGTATTGAACTCCACGTTAGGCGGTACAGACGTATTAAATAATGTATGTTAAAAATGTCCAAAGATTTTGTTACAAATGTTTTGTTATAATTGGTGAATTGTTCTTTGTAGTGTCCCTGAAGACGGATGCCGATGTGCATCCGAAATATATTGGAAACAAAGACAAACTGAGTTTTTTCTTCTTGACCTAGAGCCAGCAAGCATTAAAATGTACCACTATGATATCTTTTAGATAGCCAGAAAGGAACAAATATAAGCGTACGATTGTAACGTACGTAACGCAGGAAATGCCCATATATAATTTCGATTTCATAACACATAAATTCCTTCCTTTCAAGACTGAAAAACAAAGAAGTATAAATATTTTTGTGCTCAACCTAGCTTAATCTTGTCTGGGGATCAAGCCCTTGCAGTGAACCTAAACAGAACCTTTCACCCTATCTCACACGTATTTCACAAATGAAGCTTTTCTTCTGCGTCTTAGGCCTTTTTCGTGCTCTTGTCGTGTCTGGGCCTTGATGATTTGTACGTTTAAAAATGTTGGCTTAGTGGTGGATAAATCATGTCATATGACCATTAGTGAGAGGACAATTGGGGTGACTTGACAGAATTTAAGGGGTTAGCATCCCCAACATACTGAAAGCAAAAGGGGCTTAATGTCTCTTTATCATCAAATTGCTCCCCTTGCCAAATTTGAAAAAATCCCAACTCCATCTAATATGGAAGCTGATTGACGACTGATTGACTGACTGATTGAGGCTACCACCTGGCCCCCATGTTGACTGTTAATTGAATTCGCAGTCAAAGCAGCGAATTAGTTGCAGGTGGCACAGCTTCAGCTTTGCCTCCAGCTGTGAGGGGCAGGAAATTGCGCTGCTGTTGCACAAACTCGCCAATTGGCATTCAATTAGAAGGAATTGGATTGCCTGCTGGTACCAGTGGAAACTCATTTAGGTCTGTTGCATTTTAATTGAATTTGTCAACGAGAAATGATAAACCCCATCATTGATCCGCTAGACCTCGGCAAAGGGTCCAATGCCGGCTGCTCGGGCCATTAAGGCTGGTATAGTGGTCTGCTCGTAGCTACCGCTAAAGAACTGGGCATACGGTCCGGAGGCATACACGGCCACATCGTCGCCACCATGAGTTTCTGCATTCAAAGGGGCCAGCGAGGAGTATACGAAATCCGGGTTTTGGGTCAGCTTTTCGGTGAGTCGATTGCGACCCTCCGCCTTGCTGAAGGTGTTCGAAAAGCCAGGACCGTTGGCATAGGAGAGTATCGTATAGGGTAGGTCATCATCACCAGTTTCTCCAGTTAGTCCAGTGATATCCCTGTCGCGGGTCTGGATAAAAACAAAGCAAGTTAAAAGGGATTTTTTAAGGTAAGGGCCTACTCACCGGATATCCATTGATGGTCAGCACATGCGAGTGATCCGCTGTGACCACAACGAGTGTATCCTCCTCGGAGGTCATCTCACGCGCCTTCTGTACAGCACGAGCAAACTCAGCGGTATCTTCAAGGGAACGACGTGCGTAATTCGAGTGGTGGGCCATGTCAATGCGAGCTCCTTCCACGAAGAGGAAGAAGCCGTTCTCATTGCGCTGAAGCACTCGAATGGCAGCCTCCGTTAGCTCGGTCAGCGAAGGATCGGCCAGTTGGCTGTGTTGGCGCACACGATCTCCATCGTAGGGCAGATGGGAAGTGGAGAATAGCCCCAACAGATAGTCCGTGTTGTCCAGATCCAACTGGCTGAGACCTTTGCGGCTCCACACGTAGCTCGCTGAGGCGTTCATCGCCTGCTTATCCTTCAGCCAATCCTGTATGAGATGACGACCGTCTGTACGGTAACCCGGATAGCCTTCCTCATCCTTTACGGTGGTATTGTGGAAATTCTGTTTGCCACCTCCTAGTATGACCTTCAGTCCCTTTCCCACTGGCCATTCAACCAGCTGTCGGGCAATGTCCAAGGTCTTTTCGGGATCACAGCGGGCAGCCACCTCTGCATCATTTTCCCAATTTCGATCCGCAATGCTGGCATACATGCCGGCGGGTGATGCATGCGTTACACGCGCACTTGTCACAAATCCTGCATCTTTGCCTGCATCCTGCGCCCACTTGGCCATGCTATCCACCTGATTCTCCGCCTTATAGGCTCCCTCGCAGTCGTAACGTGTCACTTTGGCATTCACTCCAATCGTTCCATAATTCCCCTTGACTCCTCCCAAATAAGCTGTGGAGGTGCATGCGGAATCGGGCACCTGCCGATTGACACAGTAGGTCTTGGCGAATCCCGTAAAGGGAAACTGTTCAAAGTACACCTGCTTGGAACTGTCGCCCAGATGGTTACGCGTAGCGGTCACGGTATGCACAGACATGCCATCGCCCAGGAACATGATCACATTCTTGGCCTTATTGCTGTGAACCGCCTGAGCGGCGGATAACTTTTCCGCCAACGTAGCCTGAGCTTTTTCCTGCCAATAGGAAGTCAACTGCTCCTCCTCATACTTGATAACCAGGGGCTCACCCGTAGAGCGAGATCGGGGATGGTCTGCGTAGAAAAAAAAAAGAAAGGGTTATCTTCAAAAACACGTGCCTGTGGGGTTTATTAGGCTGTATGTTGTGTGGCAGCGTGTTAATACCCTCCTTTGATAAGCTCGAGTAATAATAATTCATTGATAGGTGAAACGTATATTTATAATGTTTACTCTACACGCCCGGAATAACCGTCTATAACTTACTGTATTATCAGAAAGGAATTTATAAGTCTAGGTGCTTAAGTTCTTTTGTGTTCAAAAGTTGGCAAAGAATGTTTGCACTTTATTTACTGTATAATCAACTGCCATAGACGATCCAACACGGAGGGAAAAAACCTGTTCAGAAAATAAGCGGCCCTCAACTCAAAATAACAACAAACCTTTCGCAAAACGTTAGGAAACAAATGTCGTTTAGATACAAAAAATACACTAAAACGTCATTCCATTTGTTGTTCGTTGAATACAAAAGGTCCGGGCTCAGGTGAACTCAGAAAAAAAACGAAGAATTTCGTTCTTAAATTCTTCCTAAATCAAGTACAAATGGGGTCAATAGTGCGGTTAGTACGAAAATACTTGAGTCAAGTACAAAATTCTAATATTTAGTACAATTTACAATAGTGTCACGCCGCAGTGCACCGCTGAGGTGATTGTGTTGCATCCTGGTATAAGTACCCTTTCCCATTCCACACATCTATCCCCGGGCCGGACTAAGCTGTCAATCGGACAGTGCCGAAAGTCAGCCTAGTTGAAGGCCCGGGTAACAAATAGTCCAGTCTCAAACGGTGATCTCAGCCAAATGGCGACCTCCTGTTAGAAGTAGACTTGCCACTGGTGGGCCACGTCGGTGATCTACCATCTGGATGCCCCAAGAAAAGGACCTTCAAGCATGAAGAAAAGTAACGCATTTAAATATAAGCAGTGTATCCTTGCAACCGCTATCGCGAGACAGTTCGAGGAAAGGCAGATGGACCGAGAGCGTTCAGGCCTAGTTAGAATCCCACCACGGGGTCCTTACCGAGCTACTGCGGTAAGGAAGAATTTGGGAACGAAGAGGGACCATCCCTTCTCCCCAACGGAAACACGGGCCACCTCCTCTGGAGGACAAAGGCCACCTCTCACCGGGGACAAACGTTCCAAGAAGGACTATTTCCCCAACAACAAATAATAATATGTACACTGAGAAAAAAAGGATAGTTTTTGATGATCCTCAGGATATTTTCGGTATCCATTTGGACTGGTTAGTTAACTATCCTTTTTCGGGATCCATTGGATATTTTCGAAGTCGTTTTATTTTCGCTTAAAAGAGAACAAAAAAACTTTTTTATTGATTTTTATTCTTCATCCAAAGGAGCTGAAATATGTGAAAAGGATATTTAAACAAGTGAGAAAGTCGGTCAAGCCCGACTATAATATACTCTGTACCTAGAGTAGGAGCTGAATGCAGTGCTGCTGCTGCGCTCATCTCTACGTTTCTCTCTCTCCCTCTCTCTCTCTCTTCTCTCTCTCTCTCTCTCTAAGACTGTTCGGGAGGGGGGTGGCGGGGGTGATTCACTATTTCGCTCATAACTTAAGAACCGCTTATACGATCTTTATATTTCTTCGAATCGACATATTGCTAATGACTATCCTGAAACGTCTATCAACAAAACTGTAGAACTTTTCAAATTTCGGGGGCGGGGGGGGGTGGAAAAAATCGAAAATAAACTTGATCTGCCTGCAAGTATAAGAAGCATTTGTCCCATACATGTCAAACCTTTATCTCTTACCATCTCCGAGATATTTTTGTTCATATGGATTGACGGACAGACGGACATGGCTATATCGACTCGGCTGTTGATGCTGATCAAGAATATATATTTTTTATAGGGTCGGAAATGATTCCTTCTCCCTGTTACATACTTTTGCACAAACTTAATATACTCTATGTACCTTCGGTACAGAGTATAAAAAATGGATCTTAAAGTGGATATTTCGAATATCCATTCTACAGACATCTTTTTTTTCTGTATACATTTCGAACTATTTCAAAATCCTTTTATTCATACTTTTACATTCTGCGTTACTCTTAAAATAAGTGCAACATATTCTTCTTTGAAGTCCAAAAAATTCTAAAGACATTTTTAAAACAAAACAAAAGATTTAAAATTCTAAAGCTATTCCCGATTTGGTCTTGAAAATAGTTCTCTTAAATCAAATAGGTTTGAAAAAATCCAAGGGAAATATTTTAACCAAAGACCAAGATGGAATTACTGTAGGTCAGAAGTCTTTGATCCCGCGACCACGACGGCTTTAGATCCGACTGGAAATCAAATGATTTTCCTGATACTCCCTAAATAAGAGTCATAGATTGAGGCTAATGAAAGACTAAGACTCTGGAAAACCTGCAGGAGGGAAAAAGGTTACTTAGTGACTTATAAGTCAGCAGACCAATATAATTGGTTTACAAGGTCTGCGTAAATACTTTGGGATAGAGAGTGTAGCGATTCTTTCGCAAAAATTTCCGACTTATTCTTTTCTGCGTCCCTCTTCACCAACCCTACTCTAGTTTACTCCTCGAAAAAGAAGCCTAGTTAAGTAGTTAAGGAAAACGAACTTTAACCAATCGTCTCACAGATCACAGAAAGATGTTCCCCTCTTCAATTTGGCTAAAATTTATTTGACGTCGCAATTTTTGAGTTCCTATCAGAAACAGATACTCTCTTCGATTAGAGCTGATTTATTATTAGTTAAGAGCAAATCCTGGTTAAGACTCCTATTCCCCGTACTTACCTCTCTGACCGCTAACAATTCCCTCCAGCAAAATGCTGACAAGCAGCAACAAAATCCAACGGCTGGTCATTCTGCTCCTCTGCTCAACTTTTAAAATTGCACTAATCGTTGGCCAGTCGAAGACCCAATTCGAATGGACCTTATCAAGCCTTGCCAAAAAGAATCTAATCGGTTGGCCAATACGCAGGTAATCTCTTAACGTTAAATCAAATCAATATTTATGAGTGGCCAAGAATTAATTGACAAGGAAGTCGTACTAGAGTAATCATTCACATTCACATTCACTTGCCTCTATGGCCATGATTGGGTTACGTATGCGAGTGTGTGGTGTCCAGGGCTACTGACCCGTATAACTGAAGCCCGCTGGCCCTTTTAATCAACCTGCCCTTTGTGCTGGCACAAGTCTTTGACGTCAAAATTCAGCAGACCAAGTCAAATGCAAATTTGCTCTTTCTCTCTCCCAGCCGGGTCACCTGGCTCTGGCTGGCTTCCGCCCAAGGCTCATGTGTCCACCACAACAACAACAATGACGTTGTTAGTTTTATAATGAAAACGAGAAGTTACTCATAAATTTCTCCCAAAAATTGCTAAAATATTTTTGGGAGTAAATAGAAATTGGTTGGCATACCGCAAAACTTTGCCTAGCATACTTTTAGGGACCTTCCATTGTTGTCGGCGTCAGCCAGACGACTTTCATATTTGGCTCATAAATTAGATGCTCGCTTTTTATTACCTCAGCCACTTACAATTGTTTTGCTCCCCCCACATTACAATATGGTCTTGGCCAGCGCCACAATGGAGCCCGTAAATTTGATGACCTGCAAAGGCAAAGGCATAAGATAAGATTTCCTCTGTATATCCGGCTGCACTCGTTATCCAACGCACCGCAGTGAACATGGGCAGCGTGGGTGTAAAAAAGGGCACCTCCGCCATAATGGGCCGTTGGGCACGAAGGATGAGCAAATAGACACGTTGTCGTACCTCACGATTCCAACCATACCAATGACTATTGTAGGCCGATTCACCCAAGGACAGGCTCTGCGGAAGGAAGCAATAAGTAAGCTGATTTGTTGGACTGTTTGTGTACTTACAGCTGAGGACATTTCGGTGCCGCCATAGCAATAGAGGAAAATGGCCGATGAGACGGTGAAAGTGTAGACCACATAGCGTATGATATTGTAGCCAGAGTACTAGAGAGTCGGGAGAGAATGGTAAAAAAAAAAGATTTTGTTGCAAAAAGTTCGGAAAGCAGATTTTTATTAGTCCGATTCGACCCGATCCCCACCCCAAATAGGAAATTCTTTAGCGTGTCCCTATCCCACATTTACAGACTGGTTCTAAATCCGACCATCACAAAGCTAGAGCCTCTTTAGGACAGGCGTATTTTGTATTTTGCGTTTAAAGTATCAAAGTATAAAAGTATAAAGTATAAAGTATAAAGTATAAAGTATAAAGTATAAAGTATAAAGTATAAAGTATAAAGTATAAAGTATAAAGTATAAAGTATAAAGTATAAAGTATAAAGTATAAAGTATAAAGTATAAAGTATAAAGTATAAAGTATAAAGTATAAAGTATAAAGTATAAAGTATAAAGTATAAAGTATAAAGTATAAAGTATAAAGTATAAAGTATAAAGTATAAAGTATAAAGTATAAAGTATAAAGTATAAAGTATAAAGTATAAAGTATAAAGTACAAAGTATAAAGTATAAAGTATAAAGTATAAAGTATATATAAAGTATAAAATATATAAAGTATAAAGTATAAAGTATAAGTATAAAGTATAAAGTATAAAGTATAAAGTATAAAGTATAAAGTATAAAGTATAAAGTATAAAGTATAAAGTATAAAGTATAAAGTATAAAGTATAAAGTATAAAGTATAAAGTATAAAGTATAAAGTATAAAGTATAAAGTATAAAGTATAAAGTATAAAGTATAAAGTATAAAGTATAAAGTATAAAGTATAAAGTATAAAGTATAAAGTATAAAGTATAAAGTATAAATATATAAAGTATAAAGTATAAAGTATAAAGTATAAAGTATAAAGTATAAAGTATAAAGTATAAAGTATAAAGTATAAAGTATAAAGTATAAAGTATACGTATAAAATTATAAAGTATAAAGTATAAAGTATAAAGTATTGCTGTTGCCCGATATAAATAGCGATTGCGTTGAACTAGAACTTGAGAATTACATGCAAGCAAATATTGGATTGTGCCTTTAACAGATTCAATACAGGTAATGTCTTAGAGGCCTTGCCTTACGCGTTACGTGGCGGAGACGTCTAAAACATCATTTCCAATCGTGTTGCAGTCCAAGGGGCCGGGATTTCAAATCTACCAGAGTATGTAAAAAAAAATATAAATTTGTAAAAAAAAACGAAAGGCAAAGCTAACTTCGTCTGTACCGAAGTTTTCATATTCACTTGAAATAGCTTGTCTCAAGGGATAGCGACTTCGACCAAACTTCGCAGATCAGCTTAAAAAACATTACATATTACCCATGACCGTGTTTGAGCAGTAATATTGAGAACAAAACAGTTTTTCTTACTAAAACCTATTTTCCGATCGAACATTTGTATTGCAGCTACAAGAAGTAGTCATCCGATCCGGTCGGTTCCGACATATTGCAGCGTGCAGTAAAAGAAGACTCTGTGCAAAGTTTCAGCTCGATAGCTCCAAAACTGAGGGACTAGTTGCGTAGAAACAGACAGACGGACAGACGGACAGACGGACGGACGACGGACGGACAAAGCTAAATCGACTCAGCTCGTCATGCTGATCAAGAATATATATACTTTATGTGGTCGGAGATGATTCCTTCTATGCGTTGCAAACTTCTGGGCAAAATTATAATACACTTTTCAGTGTATAAAAATTAAAAAGCTACACGAAAATGTGGGATTTCTACACGTTTCGACCGGGATTTTCAACCATTACTTTTGTGTAGCTTTTTGCACGCCGCATGTTGAAATGAAAAAACTGAACGCGGCGTGTAGAAGAGCTGCACGTGGCGTTTAGAATTCAGAAAGCCACACGCGGCTTGTAGAAAAGCTACACAAAAATAGAGGGTTGAAAAACCCGATCGAAACGTGTAGAAATTCTACATTTCCGTGTAGCTTTTGAATTTTTTTTTTCTCTGTGTACCGACACGTTCCTACACTAACGACTGGTAATGCAGAGTTGCACCGACGGTACGTTTTGCGGACATTCCCATAGAAAATTCGTTAGGCAAATAACATGGCTGGTGGTTGAGTCCGGCGGCTGGTAGTAACGATTCGTTAGCGGACTCGTTAGATCCAGTACCGGTACGCCGTACTACAGGGTTTTAAACAATATTAAGTGACCAAAGATGTTTTCGTGAGAACGTTTATACGGCAATTGCCGTCGAAATTTTGAACATACCCGATTAACTGAAAACCTTTGTTAATGAATAATCTGAATACTTGTATCTAAAATATATTTCTTTAGTTAATTAAATGAATAAAGAGCGCGGTTCAGTAAGCCCCAAAAACCATGCAATGAACCGAACCGGCGGATAAAAAACTGTGTGAACCACTGAACCGAACCAGTCCTTATTTCCGAGTGGTTTGCATCCCTGATATTTAGTAATCAAGACTATTTATCGATTTGAATGATAAAGATCGGATAAACGATACTCACTGCAACGCTGTTTTTAGATGCTGCTGCTTCTTGCTTGTCTAATTACTGAAACAAAATTTATAAGGTAAAATGTCAAATTATGCAGAAGTATCATCTAACGCGGAATTCGAAGTAGGTAAACTTTAAACCATGGTTATGAACAAAAACCGGGGTGATCCTGGAACTCCGACTTTTTTTAAACTGTAAACCGAACGTTGAATCAGTCTAAATTCACAAAATTACTGAACTTGAACCTGTTCTGACCCTAAATTTTCGGTTCAGTTAAATACAATTCGAAGTATAGAGCAGTGTCCGGCACCGTTCTATTTTCTGTGTATACAAGTAGCGACGTCCATCCTCTGGCAGCGGCGTCGATACATGAGCGTACACTGCTCTCTTTTGCAATAACAAACATGTGCTCACTGAGAGCGCTCTCGCGTGTCTGAACGCACACATGCACTGGTATAGAGCGATAAAGACTCGAGATCATCACGAAAATATAATAAATTAACGATTCAAATTCTAGAAATAAGCAATAAAAACGCCACCCATAAGAAACTTTAGTTTTAGATCTCTGATTCCACGTTCAGAAGATGACAAAAATTATGTGGTAGAAATAATAAAGCGATTACTCACATCATTTAATCCCTTTATGGCACTAAGTTGGGAATCTGGACTAAAATAAACATTTTACAGATTTTGTCAACTTATGAATTCACAAGAATATAATAACGACGTCATTGGCTTTAGACGTTACAAACTCAGTACACGGGAGTATTTGGGTGCTCTGATTTTAAAGTCATCCTTAAATGACCTTAAAGCTTGAAGTTAAATTGCTTTGGCTTCGAATTCATTTTAGACCCATGGTTTCTTGTTGAAATTATCTTAGAATTTTCTGTAGATTTCGTATTTGCTAAACGCTTTGTTGACTTTTTCACCCCATACAAATTCCTTTCAAATCTTCAATTACACTTTTACCTGCAATCTTATTTCAATTGATTTAACTGAATGCACAATTTCGTACCTTTAGTAACACAGAATAAATAAACATAGTTACCAGGAACCAGAAACATTGCGTTCGCAAAGCAAGCATATACTAAAAATGATCAAAAATGAATAGAACATAGACATGTTCATGGAACCTTCGAAAACTTATCCACCTTTACCATTTTCGAGAAATCCAAATATGATTCTTACCCGGCACAGAAAAGCCACTTAATGAACTAATAAGTAAAAAACATATTAAAATATGATTTGCTTACCCTTTTCCAGCTAATACTGTGCCTTACGATACTTACCAAAAGTATATCAATCACACTGGTGGCTATTACCAAACTGGCCGAAACAAAGTGTCCGAATGTAGGTGCAGCCATTATTTTAGAGAAATTATGAACCAGGCCTACAATCTCATTTTGTCGATCAATTATATAGGAAAGACGTTGGCAGCATAGTTCGTTATCCCTGGGACTGGGCTCTATAAGTAAAAACCTTAATCGTTAAGGCTGATAAAGTGTACTTTTTGCATCTCACCCTGTACAGGCCGTAGGGTCTCCTGTATATCCATATTAAGGGTTCTCAACAAGTAAGTGATGTAGAGAGTAAACCCAAAGAAGAAACCATCGGTACCCGCAAATGCATAGACTGTTACCTGACCACTCCATGTGGAGTACAGATAGAACAGCGGATACCAAGGCAAACGATGAGCCCAACTGGGAAACCTATTAAAGTCCTAAGGAAGTTAGCAGCAGCTACTACCCGTTTAGCAGTACCCACATCATTCTAAAGGGCATCTCGTACTTGAACTCTTCACTGCGTAGCATCCACATCTCCCATAGGGAACGAAACACAAAAGCGCAGGTGGTCATAGTACCCAGACAAAACACCAGCATACCCAATAGAGTGGCCTGGGTGTAGTATTCACGCTTTAATTTCTCCCTCTCCTTCGTAGCGTTATCATTCGTCAGCTCGCGTATGTGCCTCATTATCTGAGCCACCTCCTGACGACTTCGCCACATACAGGCTAGCTTAAACAGTGTTGTCAGGCTGCAGGCCAATGGACAAAACGCATCCATGGCATCTACGGCACTGACCGTTATGTAATGCCAACCAAAACCAAATTCCGCTTGACAGCAATGGGCCAGATTTATGAAGTTAAACACCAGCCAGGTCAGAGATAGCATCGTCTGGGGTTGCTCGAAATACAGACCCAGCAGACCGAAGGAATATCTGGGCACAAAGAACAAATGCTTTTCTAAGGCAAAGTTCGGACTCAAGAATCGCGGATACCACAACATGTCTGCTGAAACTAAATGAATAAGCTTTGACTAAGGAATCAGAAGGCAAGCACTATTTATACCCTGTTCAGAGCCAGGATAATTGAATTGAATTGAATAGTTTTGTTGAAGGTCACGCAAAACGGGTTTGTGTTTAATAACAGTCTTAGGTAATTAATTGATGGGTTAATCTTGAGTGCTTTTAATTATATGGTTATTATAAAGGGGTGCAGGGAATCGTTCCGTATTGTCACAACATGACTGCTGAAACTAATTGAATAATTGAGAAATCCAAAGGAAAACACTTTTTATACCCTGTTTCGAGTCAGGATAATTGTTGTTTATTTTGGTTTATGGACACGCAAATGGTTTAACAGTATTAGGTTATTAATTAAAGGGTTAATCTAGCGCGCTTTTAATTATAGGGTTATGATAGAAATGGGCAAATAGGGCTATTGGTTGTGGTATTTAAACCATCTGGAGGAGTCAAGAAAAAGAGCCAGTGAACCAGGTTCCAGGAGCAGATTTACCAGACTACGCAGGTTTTTAAATAACCGTTTTCCAAGGTGCTAAGAAGCGCAGTGCAATCACTACTAAGAATTGGTGTACTCGCATCCCTGATGACCTATGGTGCAGTGCACCGTTATGACTCCTATCATTATCTAATCCTTGCTAGAATGCAGGAATGGAGAAGACTTGCATGCTGATCTGGATATGTGAAAGCCGGTTCGAGCTCCCATGTTCGTTCTGCCCTAGTTCTGGTTTTCTGTTGTACTTCTTTCATGTTGCCCTGCAGGGATCTTTGTACATCCATTACCGATTGTGTAAACTCAAGCTTTTATTTAACATACATTTGCATTATTTATACCAACTTGACAAATTTTCATGACGCTCGGCTTAAATATAGTGCCAGCTCTGTTAACTACAAAACACTGTTATTGCTCTGTTAACTGAGAAGCAATTTTAGGTATAATATATAATCTTCATTTTTTTTTTTTTATTACCTAGCTAAATTTGTTTTGACTGATACTCTGTATAACTTTATGTTGTGAGCAAGCTTTGGACTGTAGTCTGGCATCAGAGAATTTTTTTACGATTGATGCGTTTGCCGGTATGAGTTGAATAATTTCAACGCTGAGTTTTGTTCGATGAATAAATATGCCCATATATACATATGTCCGATCTCAAAAACTCTGGCTCAACCACTCGACGTGTTTGCCTGTGTTTAAACCAACCTAACTTTTCGGCTATTTTTTTAATGTTTTGTTTCCTTGCAAGCTGATAACGCACTGCCTTCGAATTAGGCTTGATTTTAACTATAAGTATTTAAAGAGTTGTTGATTGTTGGTCATCAATTTCTATAATTTCGATTTTTCAGTTACAAAGTTTCAATATGTTTAATACACGCTGCTGCACCATGATCGGACGAAGTGAAGTTAGATAAAAGAATTAGCAAAGGGAAGGCCTAGGCATGACAGAGAGACAAAGATAATCGAAAAGAATAGATAACACTGGCCAACAGCCATTTTTAGTCCAGCCTTATTGATTGACAAATTCTGATCCAGTTTTGTGCACTGATTCCAAAACTGGTCTCGGTTTTTCTCCATCAGCTCTTGTTTTCAAGATATCGCGGAAAAACCATTTTGCTGTTTTTTTGGCTTTTAAAAATTATGGAGGTTACACCGAGCAACAATATCTGTATTTATGACTCTATGCGACAGTATACATACTAAGGTCCTCAAAAAAAATCAATGGAGCGTCATCAGCAAACCCAAAAGCGCCTAAATTGGCCTTTGAAGAAAAATTTCACCAAATTTTAGCAAATTTTTCAAACTTAAACGCCGTGTACCAGCCATTTTGGGGTGGTTGAATTTTAATTAAAACCACTTTAGCATGTAGCCCAATGGTTCTTCTATTTCACAAATTTTTTTGCATAAAATCTTGTCGATGGACAAAGTTACAGGCGGTTAATCCCGAAAAATGAATTAAATTTTATGCCAGGATTACTAGATTGATACATCAAAAGTGTATAGGACATATTAAAAGACTACTTGATCTAACATAGACCCCACATTAATTGTCATGCAAATGTACAATAACATTCAATCAGTACTAGATTAAAACAATTTGCCACAAAATTCAAACAACCTCTTAAGAAACATTAAAATTTTATGAATTAGGCTACAAATGGGTCAAATGAGTACCGCAATTACTATAATCTACGGAGTAAGCTCCTTGTGACTATTACGATTTTCCAAACTTCAACAAATGCCTGGCGGAAAGAGATTTCAGTAAAGACTCTATCTGTGAAACGAATGTATATGACGAGGAAGTTGACCACTCTTATTATTTGGAGAATTGAGCAATAATTGCAAGGTAGTGCAAAAACTCGCTCCATTTCGCAAGCGAATAACTTTGTGAGTCTGTCACGACATTTGACGAGATAAGTCATAAGTTGGAAGTTCGAATTTTTAGTTTTACTTTGAATTAAGTTATTACATACAGTTAAGTGGCCCGAAAATAAAATCCGATTTTCAAAAATTGTTCATAAAAAGACCTTTTAATTGAATTATGTAAACAAATTTTCACAAATTAAATATTTTTTATTCAATGATGGCGTCTTTATACTTTTCAGTTATGAATATTATCTGTTTCAACACAATTATGGAGAGTTTGATCAAAATCGGATGAATATATCGTATAGCTGCCATATAACAAACTGGCAGGCATGTTTCATGTTCCAAGGCTATATAAACTTGAACTTCGGTCGAACCCAAGGTTGCTTCCCCCAATTTTTTTACTATTTTTTTTGACAATGGACTCAATTCATAAAATTGAACGTTTCTCGAGAGGTTGTTTGATATTAAGCATATATGAATTTTGTGGCAAATTGTTTTAATCTAGTACTGATTGAATGTTATTGTACATTTGCATGACAATTAATGTAAGGTCTATGTTAGATCAAGTACACTCAGAAAAAAATTCGTTCTAAATCTACCAAAATCAAGCCCATTCGTTGACAAAAGTAGAGTAATCCCGCTTTTTCTTGAACCGTGAACAGCGGGTGTCATATTATGAACATTTTGGGCTAACTTTATGAACGGCTTGGGCATGATTTAAGAACATTTTTTGTTCTCGCAAAATAGACGCTGAAAAAAAATGTATTAAATGAATTTTTTTTTGTTTTAAAAGTTATTTTATTTAACATTTCATATTAAATTAGTTCTCTCTCTGACTTCCTCTTTTTTTATTTTATTGACTTTGTCTTCTTTCTCTAGGGATCGAACTCATAACTTCGCACTGCTTAGTGCAAGAGTCGGCGTCGCTACCATCATGGCTACCGACCTCGCTCGAGACATTGCGGCGAACTGCATTATTAAGGCAAAGCCAAAGCTCACCAAAGTGACTGAAAGCTTTTTGTTAAAGGCATTGCATTGAATGTTTTACTTGAGTGGAAAAACCAAGAGCTCGAGTCAGCGTGTTACCGAAGATTTTTTTGTGTTTTTGCTTATTTTGTTTTTTTCTTTTTATTTTTAAATATTAATAATTATTCTAGAATGTAAAACATTTCTCAATGCGCCATTTTCGCGTTTTTGTTGTGATTTGTGCCAGTTTTAGTAAGAAAGCTTTTTAGTGGTGCTTTTTCGTGAACGTCGGGTTTGTCTTGTGAACGATAATTCACGAACGAGATCGTTCAAATAGGAGCACACTTGTGCTGGGTTTTGAATGGTCGTTTTTTTCTTAGTGTAGTCTTTTAATATTTCCTATACACTTTTTGTGTATCAATCTAGTAATCCTGCCATAAAATTTAATTCATTTTTCGGGATTAACCGCCTGTAACTTTGTCCATCGACAAGATTTATATGCAAAAAATTTGTGAAATTAGAAGAACCATTGGGCTACATGCTAAAGTGGTTTTAATTAAAATTCAACCACCCCAAATGGCTGGTACACAGCGATTAAGTTTGAAAAATTTGCTATAATTTGATGAAAATTTCTCTTCAAAGGCCAATTTAGGCGCTTTTGGGTTTGCTGATGATGCTCCATTGATTTTTTTAGGCGACCTTAGAATGTATTCTGTCGCATAGAGCTCATAAATACAGATATTGTTGCTCGGTGTAACCTCCAAAATTTTTTAAAAGCCAAAAAAACAGCAAAATGGTTTTTCAGCGATATCTTGAAAACTAGAGCTGATGGAGAAAATCGAGACCAGTTTTGGAATCAGTGCACAAGAATTTAATACAAATAGGGCTGGACCTCACAAAAGTGGTCATTTTGTTGGCCTGTGTAATTGAGAGAGATTATGTGAGTGAGTGCTAATGACAGTAAGCATTGACTTTCAGCTAGAGCATGATACATAGTGTTTAGAGTGGGCTATCCTGGGGGCCAGCTACTGCTCCGAACATCCTCCACCCGTTGAAAGGATCGGGCTTTCAACATCTTCAGCAATGGGTAGAACGCATAGCTTGTTGATAGCACGTCGAGTGGTGCCAGACGAGGTGTCACCCGCGCTGTTCCATCACTACCAACGACGAGCTCGATATCCCTTGCAAGAGGCCATTTCATTGGTGCCAATTTTTTCGTCCCTTGACGCAGACGACATCGTTGATCTTGACTCCGGGCATGGGTGCCCGCCACTTGGATCGTGAGGTACTCTTCAGACAACCTCTTCCAGAAGACCTGCTGGTGAAAACAGATACGCTGCCAATGATCAAGCCGGTTGTATTTAACTGCGTTAGCTCAGGCTCATGAACGACCAATCAAAAGTGTGCAGGCGTAAGAACATTGAGGTCATCTGGGTTTTCTGAAAGTGAAAGAAGGGGTCTGGAGTTGATTACTGCGGCGACCTGGCATACCAGAGTGCGAAGTTGAGGAATCCCTTGGTGAAAAGTGCTTCACTAACTCCAAGTGAACGGCTTTCGTCTTGAAATAAATGAAGACGCTGGTGTAGCATTTAATGGGCGATTTGTTGCGAGTCTCAGGCTTGTAATAAAATGGACCACAGTAGTCCACGCCGGTGATTTGAAAGGCGTTGCAGCTTCATATGTGCTCGGCAAGTCTGGGTCTTGCGCGGAAGCATCGGACGCACTTTCTTAACACATGGGCCACTGCTTTCATACCTCCTACTGGCCAATATTGGAGCCGAATGGAAGCCAATAATGATTGCAGCGCTTAACGGATGATCTTTCGGCAAAACGATGGTATGTCTGGCGTCAAAGCTTAGAGAAGAATGCTTAAGTCGACCTCACGCACGAATAAGTCCAAAATCATCTAGGAAAGCAACTAGAGATGAGATTCTGCTTAAAGAGCTAACTGCTTTTCCCGACTGCAAAGTTCTGTAGTCTTCCCAAAGAGCATTCTTTTGAACCAAGCGAAGTAGGAGCCATATTGAATTTGCTCAATTGTTGGTTTTGTATAAGTATAAGCGGAATATATTCAACGCTGAGTTTTGTTGATTGATTAAATGTGAATAAGAATATTTGTGTTTGTGGCAATCAAAAAAAGTGATTTTTGAAATTCTCTTTCTGACATCCAGAACTGCAAAAAAAAACTAAAGAGACTGATTAACCAGCAGCTGTACTTAGTAAACAATAGTAAACTGACTCGCAGGTCCTTTAAAGTTGTCTAGGATGGGTATGGAACACCTTTTCGAACAGAAATGCACGAGCACAGCGCAAGTCGAGTCGTGAGAGCAAACAGCTTTTCAGTCACTGCAAAAAAAGATTTAACATAGAAGCAGAATTTGGTGCGTCGACAACTTTTCACTCAGATATTGGTCAGCTGTTCGCTGTCATTTTGGCTCTCTGGGTTTTTTTTTGCCTATGTCCGTCTCGCTCTAACCACCGTGTTTTCCTATGGCACAATTATTTTAGTTTACATGTCACTAGAGATCAAACGCCTCAAGGGAGGCGTTTCCAATTGTGCTTCTATGTTAAATCTTTTTTGGACGCTGGCCAGAGGACGATTAAGTAGGTCAGAACTGGTTTGCATCGCTTTATTTTCGCACACCAATACACTTTCACTTTTCGGCCTTGCTCTTCTTGACCAACGCTGCTTTACAGTCTGCACACACACATGAAATGCGATCTTCTTCTAGTTCCAATCCCGTGTGGGATATAGGACATCAACCACTATTCTCTTCCAACGAACTCTGTTGTTGACCGTAGCTTTGAGTTCGCTCCAGCTCTTCCCGATGCTGTCCGCTTCTCTACTGACAGTCATCCTCCGAGTTTGTTTGGGTCGTCCGCCTGGTGTCCGACTGACTCTGTCCAGCGGGTTCCATTCCATAGCCTTCCTAGCGATGTTGTTTTCACTTTTTTGCTATCCAGCTCCATTTCTCACTCTTAATATTTGCTCGCCTTAGTAGCTCAGAATTCCGAATACTGGTTTTTTCCATGTGGGGTTGTATATGGAGGAACCGCATAAGAGAACTAGTATTACATTTGACTTCGAAAGCCTGATTTTAAAACCATTTTGAACCAGCGCATGGGATTGTCCGGGACGGATGCTGAGCGATATAGTTTTGGACGCGCTGATTGTGAGGCCTGCCGATTTGGCTGTGGTGTTAAGTACGGATAGCGCATTTGGCAGGTCGCTTAGCCTTTGTATTTGCAAGAAGGCATATATAGTCTACATAGTCACGATATGCGCTCAGTCAACCATATCCCGATGCAAGACACTCAAATCTTCTCAGTCTTGCCAGGGATGAATGTGTCTATGGTGCTACGGATATTTTGGAAAAGTATCTTAAAAAATTTAAGAACACCAAAAAGTGATTGTTGGTTAAGCACACTGTATAGAATTGTACACCTATAAATGAGCACGGTTGTAGTTTTGAATTTGTACTGAATCACTCTTGCGAGCGATGTTGCTTTTATTCTAAATATTTCGTCCCTTAACTCTAACTTAGCTGCAGTTGAGTTTTTAAATCATTGTTAAGTCACTGTTAAGTCACTGTCAAGTCACTGTTAAGTTCCCTGTTAAGTCAATTTTATTAACCCAGTGCTTACCCCTTTGCACACTCTCACACCCTCCCACTCCACACATCCACAAACACAAAACCCATTTGCTACTACAGCAATTGGTAAAAGCCGTTGAATTTGCAAATACAAAATGCAATGACAAAATTGTTCTATTCATAATTATAAGAGTGCGCTCGTGACAGGGATACTAAGTGCCTCACACAATGCATCTCAAGTGGTACCTAAGTAAAAATGAATTCGTTTTTACGCAAAACCCTCAACCGTTACTCCATGCAAATGACATAGGAAGTAAATGGCCAAAAATTAGTTGCTTCCATAAATTCCTGAACCAATTTAAATTTTGCAGATTCCAGCTTAATTGAATTGCAGATGGCCATAACATTCAAACTGTGCAACAGTCCCTCCTTTCGTCGGCGTTCGCACTTTTTCCCACAATGCTAATTGAGTTGCATACATTCTGGAGGTTTTTGAACTCTCCTCGGCCGAATTGGAATTGGAAATTCAAATATGCGAGCAGAAGCGTCGACTTATGTGGGTCAGCGTGCCCTCGCCCGCTGGTGGCTAAAAATCCGAATCCAAATTGCATATGACTTTTAATTAAGATTGTTGCTGCTGGGCCCACGTTGCGTATGTGTCATAAATTTCGGCCAGCATATTGATTTTGGCCACCAGCTGTGGACTAGGCAATCGATTTGTGTGTTTATGTTAGCTGACTGATATCATCAGCGCCACCATTCCCATGCCCCAGGCCTCCAGGACCTGTTTAACTTTTATGACAGCAACTGGCGACAACCAACCCCATTTGGCCTGGAAGAATAAGCTTCTTTTTTTTGGGGGAAATTGTATAACGAATTTTCACGTGGAGGCTGATCCTCTGCGCCAAAGTGGAAAAGGAGTGCCAGAGCGCGCTCGAAAAGCAGGCCAACGTGTCAGCAGCCACAGCCACATTAAGAGGAACCAGAATAAAACCAGTTTCCCCCACTCGCACACCGACAGCGTGTACTTGTGGCCTACTTTTGCGTCGCGAGTTGGAAAATGCGAATCAAGTTTTCCCCGACTGCACCAGTTGAGTCACGCTCTGGGAGTGGGAGCAGGAGCAGGTGGAAACAGGTTGATTTTCCTCCGCGCCGTTTGGCCATTAGCCAAATGGGATTTCACACGCTTCCCTTTGCCTGATGCGTTCTCCACACGGCATGTCCCAGTTGGCAGGGATTCGGATGCATAGAATAGAATAGTGGCGGTGCCTGTCGGCGACCAACTCGGCTTGATCAATTATTAAAACCCACTTATTTTGCCTAGCAACTTTTATCGACACTCTATTTTGGTCATATCGCACACTGAGCTTCAACAGTTTGCGACATTCATCAGCCTCAATTTGCAGGGCGGCGTTAATTATAATTAAAACTATATACACCGAGTACATATGGAGAGTCGGAATGGCTAACCCATCCACAGATCAAGCGTGACAGAACACAATTTGTGGCGCTTTGTTCTAAGCGCTTGAAGCCCCACGTCTTCCCTTGGCTTCCCCCTCCGACTTTTCGGTCAGACGTGACATAAGCTAAATTGTTTTAAATTTTGTTGAATCGCTTCTCAAATGACTGCATAGCATTTGTCAGTGTTCGGAGGCGGCGGCAGTGGGATGATTGAAACCCCTTCGCTTTTAGCACACAAATATGCCTGTCGCTGTCATGTGGTGGCCCGGATTGTGGTTAGGCTGTACAGTGAGATCTTCCTAACTAATCAAATGCGGTGAAGGAGGAGTGGTGGGGGGACTGCGGTCAATAGTGCAAAACATAATTGCTGATTGAATGGAGCTGTCATCCAGACCAACTGATTAACGACAATTAGCCTGACGCTTTGAGGATCCCTGCTCTATGGAGCGCTGCATTTACAATATGAAACATTAGTGGTTTTGCTGTCACTTGATTGCCGTGGCATTAAGGCGACATTAGTGAATAATCCCCTTACCATATTCTCATCATAGAACGAACACAGGCTATGGGTTAATCTTTAGTTTAACCAAATACCCTTTCAAAATGATTCCTGAATCAAAGGGAAGTGCTTTTCAAATGGAATCGCTCTGAAATAAATAAATGAGCTTTTGAAATAGAAATAAAATTCTTGAATCAAGAAAAAGCTTCATTAATAAAGTAATCATCAAAATGATACTATTTAGTCATCAATTTGAAACTATTGAGTATCAAATTCTCTTGTTGATATTTTCGAAAGTATTAAAATATTATTTTTAAAATATCAAATTGATACTAAATTGTATCAGGTTGACACTTTTTGTATAAAATTTGTAGTATCAGTGTGAAATTTCAATTGTCAAACTTTTAGTGTCATTTTGATACCAGCTCTTATCAATTTAAAAGTTTTTCCTATCAATTTTATAGTAGTTTGTAGTTCAGTTCTTTACAAACTGCCTTTAAAATTCAAACATATTTTTTTCTTTCTTTAAACGAAATCATCGGCTATGGTCACCTCACTAAGGAAAACATTGTTCTTTCACTCTGCATGCTTCGTGTCCACGCCAGTGTTTCTTCTATTTATTCTTTTTCGGGAGGTGCCACAGAAACCTCTTCCATCCAAACTCCAATTCTTAAATACGTGTTTTGTAGCGAGAATTAGTAAAACTCACCACCCAAAAATTTTGTCAAATTTAATTAATTTTGCAAAAATAAAACAACATTATATTTTTTGATATGTTCCCTATAAATTATTAAATTGGTTTAAGCATTGAAATTTGCGTTTTAACAACACAAGAACACGATTTTTTAACCTCCTTAATTTGTTGTCATTCCATATGTAAAATCACTCGCTGAATCCGAATCAGGAGTTTAAAAAATCTCAGTAGAACAGATTTCGAGATAATCCCAAATTACCTTTTTTGCATTTTTGAAAAAGGACTTCTCAGGTAATAACAAATTTGTGAACTATGAAATAACCTAATCTATCGATGGTGTCGCCATCTATGTAACAGCCAGCGAGCTAAGGGCTGGCAAGTTATACTTCAAGACTGGCGAGAACACATTTTTAAATTTAGCATTTTATTTTTTGAAGACAATGACAAATTTAAATTTCAAAATGCTTCATAAAATATACAACACAATTAAAAATTTCAGTTAAACATCAAATTAACCCCTAACTAGAAAATGGGAAATTTATATGTATTTAGAGATGAAACTTGAACTGGAAAAATTTGTGTTCAACGCGATTTGTCTAATAAGAAAATTAAATCTCTCGAAGTTCTGTGGCAATGACGGATTTTTCGAAAGACTTACAACCAACTGTCGGTGAAATCTTTAGAGATTTCTGTGTAACCCACGCATGATTTCCTTTTTCATCCCCCTTTTAATAATTAATAAACAGTATTCTAATTTTGCCCAGAAGTTAGCAAGGCACAGAAATATTTATTTCCGACCCTATCGGGGGTGTCACAGAAATTTCTAGAGATTTTGGGCTTGGTTGGTTTGCAAAACGCTCGAAAAATCCGTCGGTGTCCCAGAACTTCAAGAGATTTCGTTTTCTTTTATGAAAATCGAGTTGGAAGGTTTGTGTCCATGCTAATGGGACATTTCTATCCAATCTGTTAACAGGGTTGCCCTTTCTCACAAAAAAAATGTCTAGTTATGAGTTAATTTGATGTTTAAATGCAATTTTTTGATAGTGTTATATGTTTTATGATGCATTTTTAAATTATAATTCAAATTTAAGTCATATTCTCCAAAAATAAGATGCAAAATTTAAAAAATATTTTTGCGCCAATCATAAAATATAACTTGACAACTCTAAGCCCTTGTTGGTGCCAATGTTGGCACACAGATGGCGACTCCATAACTTGAGGGCGCTGTGGTTGGCAGGTTTTAATTGTTACGCAGCATTAGGAGAGTTTTTATTAAAACACAAATTTTAATATTAAAACAAATTAAATATTTAATTAATTTGATGCAACCTATCCAGAAAAATAGTGTTGTTCACATTTGCATTTCGAAATTGTTTGGTTGGTGAATTTAGCTAAATCTCCCGACAAAACACGAGAGATTTGAAACCAACCGGAAGAGATTTCTGTGACAGCGAGAATTGGTTTTGGGTTGGAATTTGGTTGGAAGAGATTTCTGTGACACCGCTGTATAAACTATATATATTCTTGATCAGGACGACGAGCTGAGTCGATTGAGTTGAATCGACTTGAACTATTCTCTAAGTTTTGAAGGTATCGAGCTGAAACTTTGCACAGAATCTTCTTTTTACTGATATGTCGAAACCCACCGGATCGGATGACTATATCTTATAACTGTCATAAACGTCTCCAAACTGAACAATTATTTTATTATATACTTTCACACAGAATTGCAAGGTTTGGTCAAAAACGGATGACTATATATTTAGCTGCAATAGGAATCTTCGGTCGAAAAATGGATCTTAGTGGAAAAAAACCTTTTCATTTTCAATGCTAGTGTCCCCAAACTCGGCCAAACACTAATACTACTTGCTTTCCAACAGTTTTGCATAATTTGGTCAAAATCGGATGACTATATCTTATAGCTGTCATAGGTACCGTCGGTGGGAAAATGGGTCTTGGAGAGAAAAACATTTTGGATTTCAATGTTAGTGTGTTTCGAACAGATTAGCAAATATTAATCAAAGTCGGATGACTATATCTTATAGCTGCTATCGGACCCATCTGTCGGAAAATGGGTTTCTGAGATTTCAGAACATTTCGCTGGCCAGCGACTGAAAAGCTGTTTGCTCTCTTGGCACAATCTTGTGTCGTTGTGAATAGCGAAATGTGTTCGTCAATCGCTGGTCTAAAAACGAAGTTGCAATTGGAACAAAATGAAAATGAAATGTAATTATGCAACTCAATCTTTTATACATATTTATTTCTGGTGAACATATTGAGGAGCAAATCAAGAGAACCCAGGCGATATTATGTTATCTTAAAGGTCAAGACCTCGGTCGGAGAGACTCCTAAGGGTGAGTTTTGATGACAAAGTACGGTTAAAGGGAATATTCATGGGAAATTCATGGATTTAAATTATGTCGGCTTCATATCAAGCATAGATCTTCTTGGTTGTCAGCATAAAAAGAATAGATTTCAAGTATAGATCTTCTTGGATTTAAATAGATATTATATAGCAGATGGTGGGGATCCATCTACTTTTTTCTAAGCTGTTATTAATTTTAACTTATTCGAGTGGGACTTTAACTCGGGACCTCGAAGACTGAAACTGAACACACGGACAACGGCATATTAGCCCACTGGACTATCAGCCATAAGCAAGACCTGGCGTCAAAATCAATCGAAATTATACCATATAATGTAAGCAGTTAGCATTTTTTGTCAATCAGCAAGCAACAAGGACCGTGGTTTCAGTCTAGCCCCTTAGTGCTAGATTTCTTTGGGTGTACTATACCAAAGATCATAAAATATGATGATTACAGGATTTTTAGAAAAATGTTGGAGCCATAGAAAACTCTCAGATCTGAAGGAACCCTAAACTAATGCTTAACGATAACCGAACCTTTATTCCTTTACATAAAAGCATAATCACATTGAACCAAATAAATTGCATACAAAACTATCTCGATAAGAAAGCCCAACAGTAGAGTTCGATTGATTCGCAGTGCTCCAAAGATCCGTATATCCGAGCTTTGTACCGACAGCTGCATAGCCATCCAAGTAGTCTGCAAGCATGGACATTACAAAGAAAACGAAATACCCTCCTTGCCCATCGATACACTTACGAAACGTTCAATTTCCTCCTCTTGTCTCTCAGATTGCTGCAATATCCAAATGATGCGTTGCCGATGATTACCCACAATGCTGGCGAAATCGCTTAAGACATAATACTCCACTACAATATTAAGCGTGATGATCACGTAACTTAACTCATTTATGCTACTTATTTGGATAAGATAGGAATTCCCAAAAGCAGCTCGAATCAAAAAGAACAAACTAACTGCAGTCGAATAGGCATTTAGAAGAATATAGCAGTAACAGGCTTCACTGAAAATGGAACAGAACTCGGTTATAATATGCATTAGAGCTTCGTTCAAGCGATACAGCTGGTATAAATCCTCCAGCTCCGTTGCCCCGTGCCCATTCAGCAGGGTTTCCAACCGATTTTGTAGATGAATACAGCAGCGACATATTTTCCAAAGCAAACAGCATTCCAACAAAGATCGGTAAGTCAACGTATTGTAGGCCAGCAATCTCCATATGTTGAACAATAATTTCAAAGTTGTTCCTTGCGGCCATACCCAGCACAACCTAAGAGTCATGTTGATGGTGTGGAGCAGCAGATGCATCATCGCAGCATATATAAGTGGACTGAGATGAGCCGAATTACCCTCTGTTGTCCACCAACTGAGCTCCTCCATTCTGTGCAGCTGGTCAAAAATGTTTCGAATGCGATTTTGACGCCACTGCGTATAAAGGATGCTTACGAGCAAAGTTATGAAGAGCAGCACCACATAGATGGCAAAGCTATTGACCATCACATACGACTGCAGTTGGATTCCCCATGCTTTTAAATTGGTCACATGTACGTAAGTCATCCATGGTAAAGTTAAGAGCATTACCAAGCTATGCAGTAGGCTGTAGCCATAAAGAAAGCGCGAACTCTGGAGACAGCCGGTAGACAGACTAAAGTAGCATCGGCTGACGCCATTCAAGACGAATAAATAGATCAGAACGGCATAAGCCGTTTTTGCTAGTAAGTTCATGGTTCCGACAACTACTAATGGCGAAAACTCTAGTACGAAGACTCATTTACTATAACTTCAATCAATCTAATGCATTTATGTCAGGGCAAAAGTCTTAGACCTGTCATTGATATTACCTTAACTGATGCTAGGTTAAAGTTAACAATTGTAAAAGGTCAAGAGTCATTTGTTTGTGCTGAAATTGATCTCACCAAAAGGATATTTAGGGTGACAATTAATAACTCGTAACACAATTTTTAAGGATATTAAAAAATTGATTGATTGATTGAAATTGTTCACAATTTCACGAACGTTATACGTGGGGTACTATTTATATGTCGCGAACTGCTAACAATAGTGTCAATACTTAAAATCTAGTAATAGCAAAATAAAGTTTGGCATTTTTCAGCAACGTTTTGATGTACTAGCGCTATTTGTGTTGTTTACAGTGAGTTAAAAAAATCAAGTTGGCCTTAAAATTTCAGGAGAGTTGTATTATTTTTCACAACTTTTGACGTGGATTATCTCATATAGATTGTGTCGATGAACTCAGTTTTTTGTAGGGCAAAGAAGAACCATCAAAAACCACTGTATATCGTGGACGTATTTCGCTAAGCGACGAATTCCGTTAAGGTCGTCCAAAATCGATAGAAACATCGATGCTGGGCGTGAACTGATGATGCCAGATCGTCATGTGACATATTAGTTCTACCAGCATACTTAAGATTTTATAAAAATCGTTTTTCCGCGTTGAATTCCGCATAATTTGATAATCGCTCAAAAATGGTATGGAAAAACTGATTGACGCTCGTACATGAAAACGTTTTGAGACCGTTTATGCGAAAAATTGTCAAACATTTTTTGGTATTACCAGATAATCGCTCAGAAAATGGGGTTCGTGTGGATTGGTGCGAAGAAATGCTGAAAACATACGATCTCGGTGCTTCAAAAGACGTTTAAAAGATCGTCACAGGTGACGAATCATGGATATATGCGTATAAGCCGGAAACAAAACAGCAATCTACCGTGTGTTCCAAGACGAGACGAATTCCACAAAAGTTTTTCGCACTCAAAGCACTGCGAGGCAAATGGTCAATTGTTCCTTCAGTCAAATGGGTCATCCGCTTGAGCAACGTAGGACGGTGAATTTTGAGCGGTACACGACCATTTGTTTGACGAAAGTCTTCGGAGAAACTCGCAAAACCAACCGCCCTAGACAAATCATTCTCCATCATGACAATGCGAGCTCTCATACATCCAGCCAGCAAGCGACTTTTTGACCGGCCAAAACGTCGAATTGATGGATCATCCCGCCGTGCAGCCCTAATTTAGCACCTAATGATTACTTTTTATTCCCAAACATCAAAAATAAACTGCTTGGCGAACGTTTTTCTACGCCGAATACACAGAAAAAAGATCAAAGCTTGAAACATGTACGGAAATATATATTTTTTTTTTCAGAACATTTGTTTATTGAATTTAGTTACACTAGGACTAAATTTTTACAGTTTACTGTTATTGCTTAAAACTAACTTATACTGTAGTAAGTATTAATACATGAGTTTATATATATGTTTAGAGAGTAGGGAGATAGGGATCTAGAGATAGGGATTTTTACTCTTAGACTAATTTTAGGTTTACTAGTATATGATGTTAAATTCGATTGTGTCTTGTGTCTTTGTATCTTTGAAATATTGAAAGAATTCTGAAATTCGAATTCGATTCGAAAATGCTCACTTCAAGTATGGATCCGTACTAATGATACTGACTAGAGATTGATATAAGTTCGGAATTAAAATGTCAAAGCGAAAGAGCTAGTAGTAACCGAGAGCAAGTTCTAAACTAAGAGAGTATATCTTTCTCTATAATACAGAGCTGGCCAGCCATAGCTACCAGGAGACGAAATCAGTCGTGTTTTTATGGAAACGCTAGCCAATCTTATGGTTGTGTGAATCGGTGAACACTGAATTGCTCTGGAGCGAGCTCTCTTGTTCACCAACACAAGCACACTTTTCTGTCCTCTCCATTTGGTCGGCACTGCTCTAATACAGTCAGGCTAAATGGAATCATACCTACACAAATTTATGGGCTTTTGTATGCCTTGGAATTCCCTACCAGCACTCTAACGCGAAAAAGACTCAAATATGATCAAGAATTTTTGAAAATGCTGGCTGGGATGAGAAGGTAGCTGCTGAATTGCAATCGATGGGTCAAGTCTATTAAAGATAGAACCGGGTTCCTTAAAAACAGCGACCAGCGTCTAGTGTGATGTTGTTTCTATACAGCTAATGACCTCAAGCAGGCTATATTTGCTAGTTTGAAAATCAAAATAATCGTTAATATGGGATGCTTTTCTTGGCATCCAAATTAGTTTAAATATCGAGCTCAAGTCAATCTTTGGCATTTTTGCAGCAATCCTTTTTAGATTGAACATAGTTGAATATGGAACTTAATTTAATCGCGAGTAATCTCGGGGTAAATCAAGTACACCCAGAAAATTATTTTTTTATATTTAAGAAAAACCAGTCAAGGGTTAAAATATCCCTAAAATTTATAAATTATTTCTATATTTAAGACATTTTTTCTGAATTCTAGTAAAGTTGCCCTGAAAAGGAATATTTAGAAAAAATTTTCTTAAATACAGAAACTATTTCGTAATTTTACGCCGATTTCAAGCCTTGACCAAATTTTCTAAAATTTAGACAAAATAATTTTTTGAGTGTACCACTATCGAGCTTATAACAATGTCGGAACTTCTTGATTGGCTCCGATTGAGAGGTCAAGTTGAGCTCGAATAACAAAAGAAAACCATTCCCGTATGTTGTTGAAATAAGCCTATATCTAACTAAAGTCAAGCTATCTAAGAATTCTGGGATTGAACAATAGGTACTCAAGTCAATCCTCTCGTACTTAGTTTGAGAAAATCCGGGATTGACCATCTTCTGACTTCGTTTGTGTTTGATTTTAGTACAGATATCTCTTATTTGTTCTCTGTATCCATTGAATTCTCAATTGATTGTCAGTTCCAAAGTAAAGAAAATTCTAAATATTATTTTGAATATTAATTAATAATTACTTTTCTAGTAAAATTGAGTAAAACATGGACTGGAAATTAGTTTCGAAGCAAAATCTTCTTCCTCGAACCATTGGAAAAATTTTTGTTCGAACCAGAGAACCGGATCTCTGATTCATTTTAGACTGCTGGCTATAAACCAAACTTGTTTTTAAACCCAGTCTTATTTAATCGCCCAACTGAGTCAGACACTGTTTTCGATTTAAGACACACATAATTATATCTCAGTTCGGGCTTGTGACGCTTCTGTTGGTTTTAAACCGATTATATGTACTGTTTGATAAACACGGTCCGGATGTTCGAACCCTATGAGAAGTCTAAGAATCCGTTCGCTGGCCGATTCTAAAGCTTGTTGAACCTCCCCCCTCTTTTATTTCTAAGCTAGACCTAAAAAACATCGAACGATCGCTTGTATCGAAACTCCGAGTTTAAGAACAACAATATTTTAAAATTTACAATTTGCAAATCTTATAAAAATTAATCACTAATCTGAATTACGACAAGAAATTTTGGTATTGGTTGATCACACAAGGAGAAAAATGGGAAAATATTCTTGTTAGTGCGGATTTTTGAAGCAATCTTCATGAAGTTCCTCATGAAGTTTTTGTTTTTTGGGAAGAGGTAAAAGTTTCTCGAAGTTTTTCGATAGTTTTTTTTTGCTTGAGTTGAGCTTATAGTCGATCGATAACACGAGTTGATCGATCAAGCGCGCCAGTTTTTGAATTGTCTCACAGCTGTTCAAGAAATTTAAATTCAACGAAGTCCCTGCTTCAGAAAGCCATATTCGTGACTTAATTTGCATCCTTAATTGATTTTACTGCTTTCTGATTTGAATTTTAAGTTTGTTAAATAACAGGAAACAAAACCACGCTAGCGATTGCTTTCTATCGATAGCTTGCCAAAAAAGTAATCGGAATGAACAAATCGAAAAACTTCATGAAGCACACTTTATTGAAGATGCTTCAAAAACAAAAATCGAAGAGAGCTTCTGAAGCAAACTTCACCGTGTAAACACGGATTAGTAATTCGTGTTGAAATAAAGCGAATACTGATATCTCTCTCAAACTTTTTTATTCGTTTTATAATAAAATAGGACCATAATATTGATGGTTTGATAACTAATGTTATTTTTTGGTAGTTTTGGAATTATTTGAAATTATTGCTGTGATGTGATGCGATTTTTTAGTGTTAAGGTATTTTTAAGAAATCGAATGATGGTCTCACTGTAAATAAAATAGATGATGACGAGACCGAGTGTAGAACGCAGAAGTAGTATTAGACAGACAACTACCCGTGAAGAAACGACCCGTGAGAGACATTGTAAATAGAAAACCGTGTATATAGAAAATTGTATAAATTGTGTAAATAAAATCCCGAAAACACCCTCGTTTACACATGGTTTTTCATAATTGAAGTTCAGTACCGTTAAAAGGAAAATACACTTTATTCATATTGTCACAAATATTTAAATTCTTATTCCTTAAAGGTCGGTTTATCATCTTGTAGAAAGATCTTTAATCTTTGTATCTTATAGAAAGCTCTTATGTGTCAGATAAACTAACAACTTACACTGTCATTTATTAGTTTATGTGACAGATCGTTGCCATAAACATAGATTTTTTTGCCACCTCTAATTTGAGCAATTCGGAAAGAAATGCTCGGTTTTATTTTTGTTGAGAAAGGAGTAAATACTATTCCACGTCTTTAAAAAGACTGGTCTTAAAATCTTCTCCAAATTTACATTCGATTTTGAATTTAACAACTTAACAATCTTTTTCCAAACAGATGGAAGGTCATTCGTTTAGAAGATACGGTTCACAGCGTGGTTTAATCCGGACCAGTTGCAAGCCTTGCTTTAAATATTTTCTATAAATCAAAAACTCATTCTCTACACATTTTGACCAATATTTTTATCAGTATTTCTCCCCCGAAAAAGCAAACAAAACAAAAACAATTATTACGCTTGCAATTAAGTAAAAAGCCTTAAAACAGAAAAGAAAATTGCGAATGATGCTGATAATGATGCAATTTTCCTGTTGAAATTATTTAGAAATTATATAAATTGCTTTTTTTTGTGGGGGTTTCAGGTGTGCGCTCATTAGACGAAGCATTCAGTTGGAACAAGCATACATACAAACAGTGTGATGGCATCTCCGACAAATAAAGGGGATACTGAGAGATCTACTCTCCCTCAATAGAAACGATCATAACTTAAAATGCAATTTCTATCAACTTGCCATGAAATCACACCGACCCTATATTTATAGTCATACCATATTGCTGTATGTACATTTAATTAATTAACCACAATAATATATATATTTTGCATTCAGAAACTTGAAGTTTGCCATGCCTAGAACTGACTTACGAGGCGATCGTTAGAGCGTTCGCTAAGCGCGAAGTTTCGCTCAAAACGCATGCGGCTGACCTTGAGCTGGCTTAGCAAAGTTTCGACAGATCTGTCTGTCTATATGCATTTGCAGTCAGACTCTGACTTGTTACTCATTAGCAAAAAAACTTGAAGATGACGCCATTTATATTTTACATTGGACTTGGACCATGACACATACATCGTAAGCCCCCGCAACCGCCACACTGAGGTTAAGATGGGTTGGTCAAAGTGTAACTTTTTTAATCCTGCCTTTCTTTTGGCCATTCGCTCGCTGCTGATCCAGCCTTGGTACGAGTTTCTCTGTGTGGCGGCTTCTATTCTGTACAAACGTTCACATTTTGGCATTTAATAAGAAGTTGGCCTTGGAGCGACGAGTTGTGTGTTGTGTGTGGACTTGGATTTTGTGTGCTGCTTTGGTGTTGGCTAATGTTGTTGTTGTTGGTGGTTGTGAGTTATGTATAGCGTTATGGCGGCGTCTACACTTTGACAAATGGGCTAAGAAGCCTTCAGTTTCGGATACAGCATAGGGCCACGTCACAATGTTCACAAGTTTTGGTTTTTACAGACTTCAAACTGCTCTGAAGCCAAAAATGTTACAAAATAAAAAAGAAGTTTAATTAAATCAAGGAACGAATGGAGACTTTTTAAAGTTTAATAAGAAATAACGAGTTCTATTACAAAGGTATCGAAAGGTAGAGAAAACATGTTTGAGCAGTCACCCACCTTATTCTGCTTAAAGAGAAATTAATTTAATTTTGTTGTGGCTGCGCTCTTTAGTTGGTGCCCACCAATGATGAATCTATTTCAAACGCTGAATAAGCCACATTGCAAAGAGGGCAACTTTATTTTCAGTTGTAAAATTCCTTAGTCTTATACAATCTAAATGAACGCCTTTGTTCTCATTGTTACTTTTCGGCAACTGACTCCATACTGGGGCCATCTTGCAGATGCAGACGGCGCTAGTGGACGGCGAAGAGAGTTACATTTCAACCCGCGGCCATATCGCACAAGCAGACTGCGCAACAAGTACAGGGCGCGCCGCCAAGACTCGCTGATAAGGTTTATTTTTTCTGTTGTTGTTGTGGGACTGCTACCAAACTCAAATTTCGTTCCCACCGCTATTCCAAATCATTGTTTTTTGCGGAATTAATAATGGTTTAATGTAATCCTCTATGAAAAAAAA